>JAZGTJ010000887.1:0-73437 GCA_036877575.1 Botia almorhae | reverse complement strand
AAAATAGACCCTTTACAGATTCGAATGATGTATTGGTTGTATCTGTACGATCAAAAATGACGGAGCATTTTACGTTCTTTTCCGCGTTATCATGGAGACATGCCTCAAAACGCGCCGGCGCGTTTGCCGACCCCAGAGGGTTAATAGTGTGGACCACTATTTTCTTTTTGATCCTCACAATTTTGGAATCCAGTCGCGGGCCGGATTGAACGGCTCAGCGGGCCGGATTCGGCCCGTGGGCCGCCAGTTGATGATCAGTGATTAGGCCATGACTGCCTGTTCGGGCAGTGATTGCATTCCGGAGGGTGTGTCCCCAGTCAGTTTACTGCGAGGTCCCCCTCAAGTGTGGGACCTGTTGCGGCTGCAAAGGACGGCCCTGTACAGAACAAAGGTCTATGTAGTAATCAAATAGAGCTGCTTTTAATATGGATTTACTGATGTCTTCTCTAAGGAATGAGCTCTATTAGAGTTTAGTGCAATGTAAAATCTAATTTAAAGTCTGACTGACTGCAAAAAGTGTGTGAAAAGTCATTCAGTTGATACCTTTCTTGTTTTTCCTGTGGTTCCTCACAGTCACTGGGAGAACGCTGGGCAGCGGTGTGTCGCTGGACAGAGGAACGGTGGAACAAACTTGAGGAAATTCAGTTGGTGTGGCAGCGGCTTCTTGATGACCAGGTGAGTCTTTACAAGTAGATATTTTCTTTTCAAACTAGATAAAGGCATTAAACTGTAGTTATGACATTGACTATAAAAAATTACTAGAGGTGTGCTCAGGGCTCTGTATTGGGCCCCATCACATTGTTTTTATGCAGCCTGTATTCTTTAAATGTATGGTTAAATGCATAGTCAATGCAAAAAATCAAAATTCATTCTATCATTTGCTCAGCTTCATATCTTTCCACAAAACCCAGAAGACTTTTATTGTTCTATGGAACACAAAAGACAAAATTTTTAAGAACGTACCGTTTACTCCTTCCAATTTTACAGAAATTACAGCGTATACACTGTATTCTAATTATTCAGAAGACATACAATAGCTTTAGAGGGGAAAAAACACACTAAAATTTAAATTATTGTTCAATGAAACTCTGCCTTAACTCTCACTCTTTCATAAATCGGGCATTACTACTTAATAGAACTTTACAGTTCAGGCTGCCTTCTGGGTGATATAGAAACTGAATTATGGGTGTTTATGACCTGCAGACACCATTACCATTGAGCCAGTACATCACCACAGAGTGCACAAGACCTTGTTCCTCGTCTAGACCTCCCATGTTCCCCGTCTAGACCTCTTCCATTAGTGTGCGGCTATAAAGCTAAACTGATCTGTCACGTAACCAGACACTTTTATCTGTGATGTTAAGTGTATGCTGGTTGTGTGATCAGGAGAAAAGAAAGAGCTTATTAGAAGATTCTTAAACATGGATTTTCACTTTCAAAGTATTACACTTCTCATTACATGTATTATCTTATAATTACTGTCTGTCTTGTTCTTTTAGAATTTGTTTGGATCCTGGCTTGCAGAGAAGGAAAAAGCATTGAGTGAGGTTCAGACCTGTGAATTCCAAGACCCCAGTGAAATAAACGCCAGTGTCCGCAGATTAGCTGTGAGTAGGCCAGCACACATGCTACTATGCGATAATTCACAGTGATCATAATACACAGTGATCATATACATATATAGTCATGGCCAAAAATATTGGCACCCTTGCAAATTCTGTCAGAAAATGCAACCCTCTCTCTCAAAAAATTGTTGCAGTTGCAAATGTTTTGGTACTCACGTTTATTTTTTTTGTTTGCATTGGAACAACACAACAAAACATAGAACAAAAGTCAAATCTGATACAATTCCACATAGAACCCAAAAAAGTGCACTGGACAGCTTTCTGACACTTGCCACTATGTTGCACCCCAAAATACTGTGGTAATCATCAGATTTCATGATACCGTTTACACAGTCAAGGCATTCAGTGCCAGAAGCAGCAAAGCAACCCTAGAACATCTTTGAACCTCCACCATGTTTGACTGTAGGGACTGTGTTCTTTTCTTTAAAGGCCTTATTTCTTTTTCTGTAAACAGTGCCATGATGTCCTTTAATAAAAAGCTCTACTTTTGTCTCATCTGTCCATAGTACATTCTCCCAGAAGGATTGTGGTTTTCTCACATAAGTTTTAGCAAACACGTTTGACTTTTCTTCTCTTTTTTGTGTTGTTCCAGTGCAAACATCAGCATAAAATGTCTGTCTGTCTGTCTGTCATATATATATATATATATATTTACAACCAAAAATGATTTCAAATTTTAAGCAAATAAAAATCTGAAAAGTGTGGCGTGCATAAAATCTAGTGCAATCGTTTGCCTTCAGAAGTCACCTAATTAGTTAATAGAGTCTACCTGTGTGTAATTTAGTCTCAGTATAAATACATCTGTTCTGTTAAGGCCTCAGTGGTTTGTTAGAGAACACTAGTGAACAAACAGCATCATGAAGACCAAGGAACTCACCAGACAGGACAGGGATAAAGTTGTAGAGAAGTTTAAAGCAGGGTCAGGTTATTAAAAAATATCCCAAGCTTTGAACATGTCAAGGAGCACTGTTCAATCCATCATCCAAAAATGGAACAAGTATGCCACAACTTTTTGGCCAAAATGCAAAGCGTTATGCGTGGCAGAAAAGTAACACTGCTCATCACCCTAAACACACCATCCTCACTGTGAAACATGGTGGTGGCAGCATCATGCTGTGGGGATGCTTTTCTTCAGCAGGGACAGGGAAGCTGGTCAGAGTTGATGGGAAGATGGATGGAGCTAAATACAGGGCAATCCTGGAAGAAAACCTGTTGGAGGCTGCAAAAGACTTGAGACTGGGAAGGAGATTCACTTTCCAGCAAGACAATGACCCTAAACATACAGCCAGATGTGCAAAGCTGGTAGAGACATAACTCAAAAGACTTGCAGCTGTAATTGCAGTGAAAGGTGGCTCTACAAAGTATTGACGTAGGGGGGCTGAATACAAATGCACACCACACTTTTCCGATTTTTATTTGCTTAAAAGTTTGAAAACCATGTATAATTTTCGTTCCATTTCATAATCATGTGCTACTTTGTGTTGGTCTGTTACCAACACGAAAGTTTGTGGTTGTAATGTGAGAAAATGTTGAAAATTTCAAGGGGAAGGGAAATACTTTTGCAAGGCATTGTGTGTGTGTGTGTATGTATATATATATATATATATATATATATATATATTTTGAGAATATATAAGTGGTTGATATATGCCATTATTTACCATTATTCAGTATAGAGTTATATTCATTAACACTCAACACTCTTAAACCCTTTGGCAGAATCTTAAGGAGGACATGTCACAGAAGCGGAGGACCTTGAGTGCTCTGTCAGACGCTGGACAGGATGTGATGGTGCTGTTAAACAGTCCAGCAGCAGCTGAGAGGATCAGGACAGACACAGACATATTGACCCAGCGCTGGGACAACCTGGTCCAGAAACTGGAGGACTGCTCTAGCCAGGTTAGATACATGCTTAAATCTTAATTGGGACTTTGAAAATGGTACAGTACAAGTAGCATTTTGCAATCAGTATCTGATTTTTGCATACTAACTTAAACCTTTGCACACACTTTTTAATCATGAGCACCGTTAGTTATGTATTGATGAATTGAAAACATTTTTTCTAACAGTTTGTTCTGTTGACTAGGTAACTGAAGTGGTGTCTGTTGTTGGAATGCCTAAGATACAGGAGAAAAGGGTTGTCACAGAGACGGTCACAACAGTAACAACACGGATGGATCAGATCTTTACTAGCAGTGAGCAGGAGATACCGCCACCAGCTCCACCCAAGCGACGTCATCTGGATACAGATGCTGAAATCAAGAGACTGTAAGAGAAACAAACATATGTCAGATTCCAGAAATCTTTCACACGTTCTGTACTGCTGTGTGCTTTACAAGCAATATGCATTGGCCCCAGAAAGTATTTAGAGAATTAAGACACTCTTAAACTCAATAAATTTCATTGTATTAGATTTCTAAAGAATACTTTTTTACTTTTAGTATTTTAAAAAAAGCTGGCACAAAGAAAAGACTTCATAAGAAGTTTGTTTCAAATTATAAATTGATGGGTGTTTTGTTCAATTTCTGTTTTTGAACCATTAGCAGAACATATCAATAGTAAATGTAATGTAGAGTGTTAATAATGAAAATTGAATTACCCAAAGAGTTCCTGGATGATGATGTTGTTTTTAAAAATCTAGGTGTGCAATGTTTTCATTATAAATTCATTATAAATTCAGCGGTCACAGGGAAGGGGCTTTGTGGGTTAACATAGTGACGCATCATGTTCATTTGAAAGAACTTTTTTCTTAACAGGAAAACAGCAAATGCTTCTATGTAGTTCAAAAAATAAAGGATTGTGATTTCTAATTATCTAATCAATGAGACATCAACTTTAAATCAGCTGGACACGTTTACATTCAAAACATTTTTACTCCTAACCTGTAAAATATGTTAGGGACATTGTGCTCCACCCCCCTTTGAGCTCATGTGAGGTGTTTGTGCTTTTTAGAGCTGAAACTGATGTTCCTGAGCTTTTGTCACAGCTGGCTGTGTGGAAATTATCTGCTCTAGCTGCTAGAGACTCGTCTGACCTAAAGGAAAAACTGCAGGTGACAAATATTGTGCCGTCCCACACTAACAACATTTGCTGATTTAATATATGACTAAAGAATATTTTTATGATTTATGTTTCTAGGCCCTGGAGGCAGGGCTTATTGAGAGGGAGGGTCCAGTTAAAGAGGTGGTGCAGAAAGGAGAGAAGATGATTAAACAGTTGGAGAAAGGTGGGGGATTATGGGGAGTGTCTTCAAGCTTAAATTGAAGAGATGCATTCAAGTGTTCCACTACTGATCAATTCCATTATATTTTATAGAGGGTTTGTCCACAACTGAGGCCTGTTCCTGCCTGGACTCTGTGCATACAGAATGGGGCAGCTGTCAAAATCTCATCCTGGATCTGAAGAACCAAGCTCAAGTTCTTGAGCGGGTGGAGGTGGTCATCTCAGGGCTTAAGGTTGTGGATGGAGATCTGCTGGACCTAGAGAAATGGTTGATCTCCACAGAGGGATTTGGATTGAAAAACGACCAACAAGAGCTGCAAATGCTGAAAAATGAGTCTGAGGTTCGTCACACATCAGGATTCAGACTGATTATTTGCCTTATGAATTTAGCTATAAAGGGCAGTTCACATTAACAGTGACTTGCAGTGACAAAGTAAACAGAAGTCATTCATTTTTATTGAAAGTTGGTGATGATAAGTGTCAGGAGTGACCATTAATGATGCCGCAAAGTTAAGCAGACTTGAGTGCAAATGAGTACAGTGATGTAATTTAGTGGCTATCAATATGAATGCAGATAGTTAAGTTCCTGTAAACTTTAAATAGGAACAGCTGCTGGCAACTAACGTCACAGTGCACCAACTACCAAACTTAAAATATATATGTTATATATTTTTTAATTATATAATGAGATTTAAGGATCTGAAATTTGACTTGAACCAGTAAGCAACAACATGGCAACAGGTCAGAACGTCCTAGCAACAACATAGCTCTGTTAAAACTCACTCAGAATGCTTTAGCAAATGTATAGCAAAAGTTATCTCACAGAAAATAAAAAAATGATTTTTAAATGATTTTAAATGATTTTTAAAAATGTATGTTTTTGCACCATAGTATTGTTAATAGAAAACAAATTGTGTGTGTGTATTTGGATTTTAGACTCGATTAGTAAAGCTAAAAAAGCTGCAGCCACAGGTGGAAGAGCTCTGTGCTCAAATGGACTGTCTGACTGCTGAACCTAGAGCCCCTGATACCATGAGATCCAGAGTAACAGCACTGGCATCACGCCACAGTATAGTCATTCAACAGCTGAAGACACGAGAGCAGGACATCAGTGCAGGTACACATAACCACCAATTTACAGCTATCGCAAAGTATTTGAAGAATGGCCTGCTGCCTGCTATTGGAAGTGCCTCTGGATTGTTGGAATTGCCAGTTGGATAAATTTTAAATTAAATGATTTCTATCTAGACGAAGAACAGAACACTGGCTTTTGTGTGCTTTTGGTTCATTGTTCTTAAAGGAATAATGTAATTTACCCTCATGCTGTTCCAGGCCAGTAAAATTGTCCACTTATAATTTAGTCTTTTTAGTATTGAGTAAAATTACAGTAAACATTTGCTATCTTGAATTTTTTGACTGATAGTGTTGCAATGCGTTGTGGGATTGTGTTTTTTAAAGGACATTTGTGAAAAAAGGACATCTGTTTTAGAAGACTCAAAGTCTTAGAAGGCAGCATAATAAACATTGCCTATAGTGGCTTAAAGAAGCTTTTGGAACAGTAGTAGAGAGTATAAGTAGGGAAGATTGGGGCCCACAGAGATTTTTTACAGCACAGGGACCTGAATCAGTGCCAAGGGTGAATTACACACCTCCTCCCTCAATTCTTTTTATTGTCCTGCTCTTTCTCTTGTTCTGTTCAGTGTTATTTAAAGTCTGGTGAATTATACAATAGGTAAATCATTTTTGCAGCAAACCACAGTGGAAAGAGACAGAGGGAAAGAGAGGGCAGTATATTTATGGCTATAATGTCAGCGGGAGTCCAGTGTTAGAATGGTTTTATATTCTGAGAAAGTGATAAAGCTCTGAGTATGTGTGTATTTGATTGTGGTGTTTTTGGAGTGTGTTAAAATGCTTTAGCTGTGAGTGTCAGTGTTTAACCTTGTGGTTAAATGCATTTTCATAGTCCTTTAATGCTTCAAATGCTTTAAAGTCTTATCTGTCTCACACTCAATCACACACACATACACACAACATGGTTATCTAAATGACATTGTTCCAAATACTTCTATTGTTTTATATAAACAACTTTAAATTCTACAGACTAAGCCATATGTCCTGTATTACCACTTATCCCCTTATTGGGGTTGCAGAAGACTATCCCAACTATCTCGGGCCGAGGCAGGGAAACACCCTGGACTGACTCAGCTCTTAAGTAAAACTTACTGGGAAAAAAAAAAATATTGGAAAAAATAATTTTTGTAAGGATGTCCTCCAAAAGCAGGTTTTGAGCTTAGGTTTTGTCTGACTTATGGGTCACTTTTACCAATGTGGTTACCAGTGCAAAGCTACTTACAAACACACGTTTTTATGCCTTATGGGGACTTTCCATAGACCTAATGACTTTTATACTGTACAAACTGTATATTCTATCCCCTAACCCTAAACCCAACCCTTACAGAAACTTTTCTGATTTTTTTACATTAAAAAAAGCATAATTTAGTATGTTTTCCTCGTGGGGACCACTGGCTTGTATCCACAATGTAGGTGTGTGCGACTTTTACCATCCTTGTAGGGACATGTGGTCCCCACAGTGGTAGAAAAACATGTACACACACACACACACACACACACAGTGTAATGTTCATGGGACAGTTGGAAACCTATTTTTCCATGATTTGACTTATTGACCTAACATCTGCGATCCAAGCTAACCGAATACACACGTGCACACAGACACAAAAATGAACCACAATGTTATTTTGGTCTCCTTCCTGTAACATCATCATACTGACTATGAGCTGGTATGAACTGTTATATAGTGTTATATTTCTTCTGTTATTATGCAGACCTGCACTGCAGCACAATTTGTTGTAACCTTCATATTTGTGTTTTACCATCCTAAAAAGAAGCAATTCACATGCATTTTTAATGAACTTCAGCAGTCTTAGCAGTATATTACAGATGTGACCAGATGCAAACATGACATGTTCTGTCAGGGGCAGCTGTATATAGATTGATAGTTTCATGCAGTGTAAAATTTTGTGGTCCTTCTTAAACGGCTGAAACATTTTTGTTATGCTTGTTATGCTCTCTATTTTCTAAAGTAAAGTGGTCTAAATATATGTATATATAAATCTTCTGTGGAAGGTGTTGGACCATAAAATGTTCATCCGATCATTGTATTTGGCCCAAGTGCAATAAGATGTCCTACTCTTCTGTCAAACTAACTATGAATTAAATTTGTTTAAGTGTGCTTTATTGACCAAAAGTGTATTTGTTTTATCAAAACAATGGCAGCTAGGTTGCATAAAAAAGTGCACAGTGTAAAAATGTGATCTCTTTGTGTCTGTCTCTCTGTGTCTGTGTATCTGTCTGTCTCTTTCTCTCTCTCTGTGTGTGTGTCTGTCTCTCTCTCTCTCTCTCTCTCTCTCTCTCTCAGTGTTGTCCAAGCTGGTGGGCTCCAGAGCTCTGCAGCAGATGGATTTCAGACTGACATCTATCAGGTGTGATATCAAAGACATCAGGACAGCTGAGCAGGCCGTCAGTAAATCTCAGGTGCGATGGTCTTAAACACAGTCTGAAATATATTCGACTAATCTGCTAACAATAGTAGGTGAACGTTTACTAGGTTTAAGATTTTTTTTAGGAAATTTAGGAATTTTTTTAAGGAATAATTGACATTTAAGTTGCCACATGGATAACAATTTTTTTAAGGAATCAGTGATGTTTGAGTAATTTTTAAGATTGTTTTTAGGTATTAAATGTATTTTTACGTCATTGTATTATTTTTGTATCAGTATTTTTATCAGTGAGTATTTATTTTAATAGTACAGCAATGAGGGTAAGCTTGTCATTCTTAGTTTAATTAACCATGCATTGTATTGCAATCCCTAAAAAAGTTACTGGGCAACTGATGAGTAATTCATTTTTTTAATAAAATTTATTTAGCTGCCAAAGCCAATTTGTGCTTGTTAAGTGTTTTGGAACATGCTTGTGTATGTTAGTGTGATGTTTTGCCATATGTTAATTCTCTGTTAGATTGAGTGTGTGTACAGTCTGTGGCTACCATTTGCTTTTAATGGAGAAATTCTTGGAAGCATGTTTATTTCTTTAACTTTTCCAATGTTAAAGACGTTTCCAATCCAAAGTCCAATGACAAGATTGCAGATTAAGTTTAAAAGAATGCAAGTAGGCGGCGTTTATTTAAAGCTATGTAAATGTTTATACTCCTGTCACAAGGCAGCCGATTGCACAACACTTACAGTAACTGCTACAGTTCTTTAGGAATGTCACGTGGCAGTGTGAGAACCAAAAAGGTTCTAATTTTAGAGTTCTGATGTTTGTTGTCTTGGGCAGTGAATGTGAGCTTTGGAGAATTTTCAATGTTAAAATGTCTCCCCCTGCTGGTTAGTCTGAGAAGCACGTAATAAAACGCATAATATAATAACACTTATTGCTATTCTGCAAATGTGTAAGATATACACTGCTGGTCAAAAATGTAGGGTCACTTATCCCGATATGATTTTTAAATTGTATTGAAACTTTTGTGTATTATTATTATCATTATTATATTTTAGCTTTGTAGTGAAAGTGATATGTTAGCACATATATTTTTGTCTAAAACACACACAAAGTTTTAAAAATGTAAGCAAGCTTCATATTATGGTTTTTTTTTAGTAGTGTACTATATTTATAAAATATTTTGATAAACTTTATTACTAGTTTTTTTTCCACTCAGTCATGGTTGTCCAACCGTCAAGGTCATGCTTGGTGTTCCCACACCTTCAGAATCCCAGCTAAAGCCCTGGGTACAAAGAGTAAGCTGAGCCACAGTGGGTGGAGAGAGCAGGATGTGCATATGGATGATGTAATTTTAAATGGTGGTTTTTTTTAGGCTCTTTGTACTGAGATAGAGGAGCAGCAGCAGAAGGTGTCAGAGCCAGCAGAGCAGCAGTGCTGGGCTGAGTTGTCCAGTGCCGCACAGGATCAGCTCGGCATGCTACAGTGCATTCTGGGTAGCATGAAGGACACAAAGGTTAGAAATGAAACTAAATATTTTCTTGTACATTTATTGAATTATTCTTAAATGAACATTATGGTTAATTTCAGAGTGTTTTGATGGTTTTGTTGATGTGGATTAGGTGAAAAGTGAGGAGGTGGGTCGCTGGTTAGATGCGGTGGAGGAGCTGCTGTCTAGAGACACCAGCGGCCTCGGCGATAAACTGCAGGAAGAACTTGACCAGTGCAAGGTCAGAGGTCACTTAACACTGTAACATGTCACATGCACTTTTACTCAAATAAACCCTTCACATTACTCTCCAAAGCCACGCCGCCTCCAACACATAAATGCATACATAGTTTGACAGGTAAGTATGCAATTATTGGACAAACATTTTATGGACCCGCACCTTTAGAACGTATATATATATTTAGACCACTTAGTGAGTACTATTAGGATATAAAGAGACTTTAAGCCAGCATAACCAAAAGGTTTCTAGAAAAAATTGCCTACCTTGCCTTTAAACAGAAATACACATGAAAGTTTAGATGGTCAAACAATTTCAAAATAAAAAAAGCAAAGTCTGTAATATGTATATATGGTACAAAAAGTGCAATATTGCACAAGAGGCCTTGACTTGTTGTAAATATAGTGCTTTATTGTTATGATACAGTAAAATAGTAAAGCTACGTAATAAAGTGGCCTATTTGGTTAGAAAAACAACATTGGCTCCACCAGTTATATAAGTTGAGTCAAAACTTCTTTTTTGTCTGTCTTTGATGGCAGGAAGGTGTGTTTGAAACTTGCAGTATTTAAAATGTGCTCTAACTGGGTCTGTGCAGGAGTTTGTTGGTGAAATGGAGAGTATGGAGTCCTCTTTGAAACAGATGGGAGAGAATGTGGCTGCCGTGCAGCAAAGTGCAGTACCTGGCCTGGCCACTTGGGGACAGAGGGAGCGGGACGAGACTCAGATGCGCTGGGACTTGCTCAGTAAAGAGGTTCGAAAGAAAATGTCCAGTGGTGATGGATTGTCCAACCCTGTCACTTTATCAAATACCGAATAATACTCTAGATGAAGCGAGGCAATTGTTATGCTACTTGAAGGAACACCAGCAATCTTTCAACGTGTTCATGCGGTTTACGTACATAGGGTGTGCTCCTACTCCTACAGTCCGATAGCACTGAGTGGTTGCTGGAAATATTGTTCTAGGTTCAATAAAATATGTTGGTCTTACTTGTGTAAATAACATTAAGCAGATGTACAAACAATCCTGCATGTCTTTGTTTAACATGTTTGCATGTCAAAAAATGGTGAACTTATGATTGCAGCTGGTGAGGCGCGAGGAGCGTGTGAGTGAAGGTCAGGAGAAGGTTATGAACTTGAAGAAAGACGTGGCAGAGATGCGCGAGTGGATGATTCAGGTGGACGAGGAGTTCCTCATGAGGGACTTTGAGTACAAGAGCCCAGAAGAGCTTGAGGAAGCACTTCAGGAGATGAAGGTGAGATGGAATAGAGATTTCTCAGGTTATGAACTGCATGAATGTGGCATGAATCAGTGATATACTATGATAACAATTAACCAGACATATTCATTTAGAATGTGAAGCCTCAAAATGCCCTTATTAGCAAAGATCTAAACAATCATAACTTGCATTGTTTTAGGATGTGTGTTATAGAGATAAACCTTAGATTAAACCATATTGTAAATTACAACTTGTGAAATATTTTATTACATTCTTTGCAAAACATAAAGGCACAGAATAATAAAATGTTGTTCAGTTCCTTTAAGTATGTATTTTAATAACTGCTATGAATTGTAAAATAGTTATTGGGACTGGGCATTTGAACATTATTACAAACTTGATCGCAAACTTCAGTCAGATTTAGTGACTAGACAGTCTTTTTTACTAGATGGTGTTTGTCTGTTTGTGGAGCTCATCTGAGGAATGTCTTTTTGAAATAAGAAATGATTAGTTTCTCTTTTGTTGCCTCATAAAAATCCACAATGTAAATATATAATGTTAATTATAATGTTATATTATAATTACATTATATTATAATGTTAATTATATTTAATGATAAATATAATATTTATGCATTGTTCCGCTAAAGTGCTGATAGGGCGTGCTGATATCCAGTACAACAACACTACTGTGATGCTTTTATTTAATATAGAGAAACTTGTGTTTCAGACAAACATTTGCCCCTTAGCTAATATATATATTTAGTCTTCACACAAAGTTGGTCTGGAACAGCATACGTGATTGGATTGCAGTGACAGAACATTTCCCCTCTGACTGTTCTATAAATCCATTCAGGAAGTTCATTTTTCAGAGTAGCTGTGCAGCTCATGACAACTGGGCAGTTCATGGAAATCGGCCAGCTGAAACGTGCACGCTCAATGCAGAGTTGTTGATTATAATGAGAATAATTTCTCACTTCAGCTTAGAGCTGCCGGACAGTGTCTGAAAACTCAGTAATAACACTATCTGATCACATAAGCCATAAGTGTAACTTTTTATTTGAAAAGTTAGAAATTCTATGAAATTTTTGTGTTGTAATATATATGGACACTAAGGATATTCATAAATCATGTCATTAATGTGATGTGACTGTGTGTGTTTGTCTCAGAGGGCCAAAGAGGATGTGTTACAGAAGGAGGTTCGAGTGAAGATTCTGAAGGACAGCATTAATGTGCTGATTAGTCAGATGCCCCCTGGTGGTCCAGACCTGAGCGCTGAACTCTCTGAAGTTCTGAAGAATTACCAGAAACTCTGTGATCGCTTTAAGAGCAAGTGCCACACACTAGAGGTACTGAAACTGTATATACACGGTTTATAAGCTACGGGTGTTTACGTGATAGCTGTTCTCAACTTTTTAAAAATATTTTTTCCTAATAAATAGTTGCAGTATTCAGGAGGAAATACTGTTGGCCGACATCTAATTTTATTAATCAATGCTGGTTTGGATTATGACAGTGGTAATGGATGAAAACATTTACATTTATGCATTTGGCAGACACTTTTATTTAAAGCGACTTACATTGCATTGTACTATACATTGTTTCTGAGTATGTGCAATCCGTTGGGATCAAACCCATGACCTTGGCGTTGTTAACACCTTGCTCTAACCACTGAGTTGTTGTTATATTGTTATATTCAACAATATGTGTAATATTGTTGAATCATTTACAGTATGACCAGCAGCATTCATAAAGACAGTAAATATCATGTTTCAGTTTATTTTCTACAACTACCTGTTGTGTGTGGGTCTTTTGTTTGTCAGGATGTTGCTCTGAAAGTACTGTTTTCACTGGTGTTTTGTAAATATTGTTGTACTGAAAGGGTCTTGTTGGGTTATTGATGTTCAGGAGGTGTGGTCATGTTGGATTGAACTGCTGCAATATTTAGATGTGGAGTCTGGCTGGTTGAACACCCTGGAGGAGAAAGTTCAGGCCACAGAGAACATTCCAGAGTGCACAGAGTCTGTCAGTGAAGCCCTAGAGGTAATGACTTTCTTCCTAGTTATTCCTTCTGCATGTACCTGACTGTGTCACTGTGATGTTTGACCATGTGTACACATGTCCTGTTGTCTGGGACATGTTGGTTTACACTTACTTAGCGTTTACACTAAAGATTCAGGTGTTCACATCCATTTCGAACTGTGTCAGTGTGGTTTAAGTGATCAGCTCATAAAACGTTTTGGACCCTATTTACACCCTATTTACACAGGACAGATCAGTTAAACGTGCCCATAAAGTGAGATCATTATTTGTTTCTGTCTCAGTCTGTGGAGTCAGTTCTCCGTCATCCGGGTGATAACAGGACTCAGATTCGAGAGCTGGCTCAGACACTCATTGATGGAGGCATTCTAGATGACCTCATCACAGAGAAACTGGAGAACTTTAATTCCCGCTATGATGAGCTGACCAAGCTGGTTTGTTATAGTTTTACATCATTGATGGACCAGAAGTGATTCTGATTCACATCTGACGGTTATGACATTTGTGTGTGTGTGTGTGCGTGTAGGCTGCTGCGCGTCAGATGTCTCTGGAGCAACAGTTGGCCAGTCTAAAAGAGAACGAGACTGCCTTACACACTTTACAAACATCCCTTACACACCTGGACCAAACACTCACCTCTTACCTCACCGATCGCATTGATGCCTTCCAGCTGCCACAGGAAGCTCAGGTATAAACACTCATATGCAGCATCTCAACAGGACACCTTAGTAGTAGTTCACCAGAATGTTTTTATTAGCTGATGCCAATGTCATAATAATACCAAAACATTCTTGGTAATTAGCTAATTGTGAGTGGTTATTGTGAATAATCTTAAATGGCCAAATAACACTTGATTAAATGGCCATGTGGATCCTAATAAGATAGATCTTGTTTTCAGTATGATTTGTTCCAGAGAACAAATTTTTACATAAACTGATTTGTAACTGACCAAACACCATATTTAGTTCTCTGTAAATTGTTCATAAAGCTTTCCTTTTGTCTTTTACAATACAATTTGACATTTTAAAATCATGTGGATTGAAGGCAATCCAGGCTGAGATTGCAGCTCATGAAGCCACGATCGAGGATCTGAAGAGGAGGAATGTCGGTAACACACCTCCAGCTGCACCGGAGGGCAAACAAGTGCGAGGGGGCACCCAACTGGACCAGTTACAGGTGAGACCTACTACTGCCTCCTGCAGGATTGTAGATATCTAAGCATAAACGTGTACTGTAGGCCAAATTTCTGAGTTAGATTTTAAATGTTATTTATTTGTTTGAAATGTTGAATGTAATGAAATTGTTGATATCCGTCTAATGTAGCGGAAACTCCGTGAGATTACTACAAAATTCCAGCTATTCCAGAAACCAGCTAACTTTGAGCAGCGAATGTTGGACTGCAAGAGGATTTTGGAAAGTGCTAAAGCGGAACTTCATGTACTGGACCTTAAAGACACTCAGCCACAGGAGATACAAGCCCACCTCACTGGGTGCATGGTGAGGAGAGGGAAAAAAACATGTGCATGTATAAATATATTTATTTATGTACCTCTATAAGGACCCTCACACTGTCTGCGTTGTATTGTTGTAAATACAGAAACTGTATAAGATCTTAAGTGAGGTAAAACTAGAGGTGGAGACGGTGATTAAAACAGGCAGACAGATTGTACAGAAGCAGCAGACAGAGAATCCTAAAGGCATGGATGAACAACTCACCGCCCTCAAACTACTGTACAATGACCTCGGAGCTCAGGTACACGTGTGTTTTATATCACACAAAGAACTGAAACAGAAGCTACAATGATTGCAGTGTTACAAATAGGTGGTGTGAATGGTGGTTAAGGTCAGGGCTTATAGATAAAATATCAAGATATCAAGAAGATAAAATATCAAGTTTTTTTGAGCAAACCAGTGTAGTCCCATGTTACTTTAAATGTAGATGTTCTGTGACTTAATGTAAAAGTTGCAGAGAAAGAATTACTACTGGTACAGTAAATAAAGATCTTATTGTATTGTATTGATTTTATACAGAACCAAACACAGATTTTTATGTGCAAATCTGAATTGTTAGACACACACAAATATATATTGCTTAATATTTAACCTTGAAACCATTGCATTGGTTTATCCTTCTCATATAAATGTGTTTAAAAACAATCCAGTGCAAACACTTATTCCTACAACTAATGCCTAGTTTTTACAATGTAATAATTTAGAGTTCCACCCATTTTTTTATATTAACCATTTTGTTTCATCAGAAATATTTCTTGGTAAAAGTGTCGCTGTTTCATGTTGACTAATGTGATTTGCTAAAAAAGTGTCTATTGACTGTGTTACTAGGTGACGGAGGGGAAGCAAGATTTGGAAAAGGCTCTTTCTTTGTCTCAGCGGCTGCAAAACGACAGCGCCGCCCTGCATGCCTGGATGAACCATACTGGGACTCAGCTGAAAGAGAAACTCAACAAAGGGGACATGCCTGCTGATATCGACACAGAGATAGCATGGGCAAACGTAAGTGTGTTTGAGAGAGATGTCAACTTAATATGTATGCGTATGCTAACAAATGTGTTTCTTTGTAGGGTGTTTTAAAGGAGTCCGAGCGTAAGAAGAATGATCTTTCTGTGATCATGGAGAACAGCGCCACCCTACAGGCTTTAGTGGAGGGCAGTGAGGCTCAGCTGGAGGATAAATTGTTTGAACTGAATGAGGATTGGGAACGTGTGCACACACTGATTGAGGACTGGCTTAGTGCTGTTCTAGTGAGTGTTAATTATTATTAGGCCCGCATGACATTGTTGCCTGCTAAGTGAGACAATGTGCCTTGGTTTTAACAATAAGTAATATAGTATCAGTAATAATAAATGGTGCTCCACATATTTTTAACTCAGAAAATGAAACAAGAGACAAATAAAAAAGCACAAATGCAGAGAAGGGCATTTGTCTCCTGTTTCTCATTTGTCATAATTTTTTATAGAATCACAGACGTGAGGTGGAGATGTTTGATGAGAATTTGGCTCACATCAGCACGTGGCTCTATCAGACTGAGATTCGATTGGATGAGATGGAGAAGATTCCAGCAGCAGAGAGAGAGAGAATGATAAAGGTCAGAGCACAAACGCACAGAACAAGAATTAATGACGTTATTTCTAGTAACCGTGAATATCAAGTACTCAATCAGTGGTGTGAGAGTATTAGTTCAAAACACTAGTGTCAAAACCTTTGTTTAAGTGTTAAAGCAAGAAAAAGCAGTGGTTTACTGTGAATTTAGAACAGCTAAAGGACATTGTTGGTATTACTTGGAGCATAGACAGACTAGACTGACACATCAGCTCTGCTCAGGTAAAACAGCAAAGTTTCAGCTCTGTCCATGAACATACTTTTAGTAACACAGACTAAGTCTGTGTATGTGTTGTGTACAGGTGTCTCGTGTTCTAAGTTCACAATTAAATCATGGTTTGGTCACGCTTATTGCTTTCTATAAAATTATTATTCCTTATACCTAGCAAAATTCCTAAAATAAACACAGAAACAAAAAAGTAAAAATATTGATTAGAAAATGCTATTATTCACCATCAGTGTAGTTCTTTAGAAACAGCAACACAGAAATGCATTGGCACAGAAATGTTAATGAAATGAGGCCACAGGTGTATGTTCATAGAGCAATTTACAATGGCTTTGAACACAGTTTAACAAATCAGAACTGAGGACCGGAACTATCCATTTTACAATAATATAGACACTGTGTGGGCTAGATCTGGATATAATCAGCAGCTTTTCTCTTGGCTGGTGTTTTACAGCTCCCACAAGTAGTCTTGCACAGGTTTTTATCAGCCTGCTGAGAAATGTGTTTACCTGTCTGTCTATTGCGCTATCATTGATTTTGCCATTTACACAGCCCTATTAACATCATATAAAAACAAAACTGCGATTGGTCGCTTTATATGTCCATGGGTTCTTTCTGCCTCAGGTGGGTGACTCTTGGCTATAAGCTGCAGTCTGAATTGTTTTGCCATTAGTTAAAAGTCTGGAGAAATCTGTAAGGCTTCTTACTGTGTGTGCATCTCTGGTAGGCTGTGCTGTGTGAGCTGGAAGGTATGAATGTGCGTGTGGACAGCGCACGTGACCAGGCAGTAATATTGATGACTGGTAGAGGGCCAGTGTGCAGAGAACTGGTGGAGCCCAAACTGGCTGACCTCAACCGCAACTTCCACAAGGTGGCACAGCACATCAGCTCTGCTCAGGTAAAACAGCAAAGTTTCAGCTCTGTCCATGAACATACATTTAGTAACACAGACTAAGTCTGTGTATGTGTTGTGTACAGGTGTCTGCTGGTTTGGAGGTCAAACCAGAAGCAGTTCAGATGCAGGAGGTGTTAGGCGAGACTTCTGTTGCTCCTCTCACCTCACCACTACAGCAGTTTGAAACTGAGCTACAAGCTGCTCTCACAGCCCTGGAGCAACAGGACCATGCACACAGCCCTGATGATGAGAGGGTACACACACACACACACACACACTCACACACACATCTGATGATGAGTCTGCACACACATACACATGTACACACATCTAATGATGAGAGGGTACACACATATCTGATGATGAGAGTGAGCACACACACACACCTGATGATAAGTCTGCTCACACATACACGTAAACACATCTGATAATGTCTGCTCTCAGAGCCCTGGAGCAACAGGACCATACACACAGCCCTGATGATGAGAGGGTACACACACAAACACACACATCTGTTGATGAGTCTGCACAAACATACACATGTACACACATCTAATGATGAGAGGGTACACACATACACACACACACACACATTTGATGATAAGAGGGTACACACACACAAGATACGCACACATTGAATGTATTAAGTTCTAGGTTTAATATACACTTAAGCTGTGTGGGCAGCATCTGTAACATACAGTAACCACATAAAATGATTTAATCTGTGTCACCCTGCAGTAGGAAAACACAAAAATTGTTAACAGTAATGCACTTACAATTGATGTCTATGGGGCAAGTGCGCCAGAGGATTTTGAATTGTTTTGTAAGTGTTGTCTGAGCTATGAGATTGTCTGGATTCTTTTAGCAGCAAGATCACTATTCTAGACCGATGAAGCTATGAGTATTTTGGTGATGTAGAATCCGTGGGTGTATTTTTCTCTGTGTAAACAGTCCCTGACTGGTATCATTGCACTTGTAATGCCTATAATAGTCATGTATTGTGGCTGTGCTTGTGAAACAACCTGTAGTTGTATATTAATACCAGTGCTATTTTCCTTAGGCTTCTGTTGAAAGTTAAGCATTAAATATGGTCCGATTGACACTATTTTGCTTTTGTTTGGAACAGAAACTCAACACCTGGTTAAAATGAGTCATCAGATTCTGTCTGATAATCACTGTACAACAATATATTGACAACAATAATTTTATACAATACAACATTATTGGGGTGTGTGTGTGTTTTAGTTGGATGAGGAGAAAGCTTGTGTTGAGGAGGTTTTGAGGAGTGGAGAGGAGGTGCTACTGTCTGTTCCTGATGAGGACAGAAGGGAGGACATCCGCAGGAAACTCCTACTGCTGCAGACACGCTACAAGGTCGTTTAAAGCACTACTAACTATATAAAATGTATTTAAATGTTTAAGATTATATAGCAACATACATGTTTTACATTCTTTTTGGGAAAAGAAAGCATCACTACAACTTCACAGAAAGTATTACGGATTGCAGCTTTAACTGCTGTATCTACATTTATGACTGTTGCAGCTTTGTTGGTGGTCGTTCTACACCTATGCAATAGCTGTGTGGCTGTGTGTCTTACAAATGTTTATGGCTTTGTCGGACCTTTATCCACATATAGCATGAGTGGAGAACTTACTGAACTCCTTACGCCAGTAAATTGCTAGAGCTAACTGGCTACAATAAATCCTGTTCACATTTAAACCCTAAACGGAAAAGTTTCTCAGAAATTCATATTGAATGACAAACGTGTGTATTATATAAAGGCCTCTATTATCTCACTCTGTGCTCTTCGCTCTTTCTTTCTCTCCACAGGGCTTGCGTGCCGTCAGAACTCATGCGATTGTTGAAGCTACATTAGACTCGTTGTCCTCTCTACAGAGTGCAGACTCATCTCTCTCTTGTCAGGATGAGAGGAGCGTCTCTCTCTCTCCATCCGACTATCTGCTGGACATTAACAAGGTTCTGCTGGCCATGGCTGATAATGAGCTGCTTCTGAACTCATCAGAGCTGAGCGGAGGATTGTTTGAGAACTTCTCCAGTCAGGAGGACACACTCAGGGTCAGAGGAAGACAAAGACCTTTTCACACAGATCTAGATATAAGTGTAACACTACATACAGCACAAAATATAACCCAACTAAACATAAAATATAAGCTGCACCAACTGGTCAACCTTATACATTTTCAATGTCCCCATATAATATCCTAAGCTGTCTCTTCAACCTGATAATAATAAAAGTATCATTCTAGTTTGGTCGCATTGCTTGGTTACAGTGTATATTGGACATTTTATTAGCTACATTGCAAGCAAGCAGCATGAAAAAGCTAATCAAAAATCATTTAAAATCACACTATTTTTTAGTACTTAATTTACAGTGTTAGTTCTGTCTCTGTCTACAGAGTATAAAGGAGAGTCTGGAGCGGTTGGGTGAGCAGGTTGAAGTGATTAATGAGCGTCAGCCTGATGTGATCCTGGAAGCTTCCAGACAAGAAATGACACAGATATCAGATGCCCTGACACAGCTAAACGCAGAGTGGGACAGAGTCAACCGCATGTTCAGCCAGAGGAAAGGGTAAGACTGTAATTTACCCAGAACTCCCTCTTTCAGTGACGGCAGCCTTACCTGCATTTTCCATTTATGACCTATACACAGTAATCATATAGTAAAACCTACAAAAACCCTGTGTATGTAATTATTGTTTAATTACAAAATTACAGGTATTATATGACAGCAGGGATAAATTTTTAGCCAACAAGGTACTAAAGTCTGGGCTATATGGTAAATCATGAAGGCCATTGTTAGGCCTTATTGCCCTTAGAAAATGGTTACCGCATAATAGATATAACTCATTGATAATTATGAGATGTTATTAATTATAATGCTTTTTCAGAGTGACTGTGTGGTTGCAGTAGGTTATGTGATACTGTTTATCAGAGATTGATTTCCAAATTTAAATTCAAAGCCAGTATTCCACTGCTGGTGTTAACTAATACTAAATACTCATTCATTACATATGTTATATTAAAGCAGTGTTAGCAGCTAAATCAAAGCTTATTGAATATCTTGTTAAAAGCTTTTATTGGTGCTGGCTGAGGCATGTATTCGAAGTATAGTGACATGGATATCACAGACATGTTCTCTACGGATATGTAATTTTTACTTAAATATTTGAATTGGAAGTAATTAAAATTTTTTTTGTCGAAAAAGACGTCAGTCATAACCAGGTTTTCCAAGTCAACATGCAACAGATGAATGTAAACCAAACAGAATCATGTTACAGTATATTATTTATTGCCAACCGCTGGCTGGTAACAAATGCGCAGTCCATTTAAAACTAAAGTGCATGAAAGAGTAAACAGAGTAAACTGAGAGAACACTTTGTAACAATCCTGACAAATAAATAAATAAACAGGGTGAAGTAGAAATCTGTCAAAATGTAAGATTTTTACAGGCTTCAGTCCTAAATGAAAAGCTAAAAGAAATTAATATTTTGTCTAAGGAAATTAATGCTTTTATTAGGTCTATAAAGATAATTTAGATGATAGTTCTGGTATAAACTTTCTTTCAGGTAGTCTTTCTGTCAAAGAAAGAAGTGTGACACAGTTATTCTGGTTCTGTAGAGAATCCTGAGACTAACACATTTGCGTTTCAGTGGCAGAGTTCTCTGCTGGAAAGACCCTCACGGATCACAAGTCCAAAGTTTAAAATTTACTTTTTTTTTATTGGATAGCACTGGTAGAAAGGGAAAAATTTAGGAGCGTCATCCGAAAATTAGAACAAGTTTTTCCATATTTTTTCCCAAGTGACTCCAAGTGAATGGCCTGAAATCGGGGATTCCCGTAAATAACTCTTGTGATGGGATTTTATTAACTTTTTGGGGGACTAAATTGAATGCTATATTGAAGATGGATGGATGCTTGGATGGATGCTTGGATGGATGCTTGGATGGATGCTTGGATGGATGAAAACAAGTCAGACAACAACAACAATTTACACTCGCACAAATGCTTCCGAATATTTTGAGGGTGCAGAGAATACATTTTAGGATCATATATGACCAAAGTGTTCACAATTTTGAGCCCTGAAGGCCATACATCTAAAACATTGTCCTGTGCATAAACAGTCAGCATGGAGGATTGGGCAGGCCCATCTCTCTGTGGTCAAGAAGCTGTACCAGCAAGGACTCATATGCCAACATCCACATCTGAAGAATAGATTTAAAAGTGTTAAATGGAGCTGAAAGTTCTACATTCCTATTGGTGGTTGGATGCATTATCAAGTTATTTAATAAAAGAACACAGGAGAGAGGGGATGCATATAAGTTTGCCAATGATGGATGGTCTAATTTTGTAGAATTGTGCTTGTTTTATCATATTAGCCTGCTCATGACTCTAGTGCCCATTGCCCGTCTAAAGATTTAATTGAAGATGTTGTTAGCTATTGGTTTCAAAGTTATGACTGAATCAGAAAGCTGATTTGGCTTGGTTATATCCAGTCAGATACTAATTTCTGTTCATGTTCGGCGAAATTTACTTATGATGCTTGGGCATGCTGTCCACCCACTATAATTGCACATCTCTCATACAAACATAGCACACATGCTGTTTGAGGATGTGATGAAAAGAAAAATATGGCTAGGAATGAAGGTTCAGCAATGTGATGACATTATCACCTAGAGTGATTTCTTGTTCTAATGTGTGTGTGTTTGTGTGTGTGGTTGTTTGTGTATCCAGATGTTTTGATCAAGCCGTGGAGGAGTGGCGTCAGTTCCATTGTGACATTAATGACCTCTCACAGTGGCTGAGCGACACTGAACAGGTCCTGGCTGATGGAATTGGACCAGATGGGGAACTGGATCTGCAACGGGCCCGTGCCCAGCAACAGGTCAGACACAGGGTCAAAGGTCACAGATAGATGTCTGCCTCTATAATATTCAGGGTGTTGCGGTTAATGTGCACAGGCTTAGGTCAGATTCCTTTTAGCCATTTACAGAACCTAGCGCTGTCAAAGAGACAGGTGGGATTTCTCAGGACACCCATTTCAGTGACATTCATCAATGCTTTCTTTTAAAAAAATGCTAATGCATCTTTAACCCTCCTAAGCTATTCAGGTCATTTTAGGCTGTTTCATTTTTTTATAAAAATCATTTTCTCAATCATAATGGTTCAAGATCTGGTGACTTGTTACAATTACAATCTGCAAAAAAGGCCTTATTTGAAGATTCTAAGTGGTTATTAAAGTCACAACGGATGAATGAAAAGAACATTTTTTTTAAAAATGTTTTGAATACAATACATATTTTAGCCACTATGCTGAAATAACACAAATTAAGGGGGGAGATTATAAAACATTCTGACACATGTATACAGACTCCCACACACAGAGAATGAGAAAGAATAAATAAACCGAATGGGTGGAACTCTGACATATGAAGTGTAGCTCATACAGATGCATACAGATCCACACGCAAACACATGTATACTCTCCTACACACTTATGAACACACCTATGCACGCCATCTCTCACACACACAACAAAAACAAAACTTAGAAAAATAATAGCTGAATAAAATATAAAACTTCTGCTAATATCTAAAATTATGCCATAACATGGCTTTTTATCACCAGATGGCAGTAATCTGCCCCAAAACTTGTTCTATTCATATATTTTAACTTATAAGTGTTAGTAGATTTTTACTGCAGGGAGCCTTGCTCACAGTTATTCTGTAGCAGCACCATGATGAAACACTATAGGCTCATTCAGTGTCAATTAAATTTTAGATATGTCCCCGGCTTAATTTAAAAAAAACTTTTCTACAGAAGCAAGACCAACATACATAGTAATGAAAACTATTAAATGCAAAGATATTAAACGCCATTGATTAATAGTTACTGTGTAATTCACTAAGTTGTATAGGGGGTCAAAATGATACCTGAAATGTGGAGCAATATTAGTGGAGTAAGAAATGACTTTAGAAAGATGCCAGCATTACAAATACACTGTTACTGAGAATAAGGAAACTATAGCTATTTAACTCATGCAGTACCTTCATTTCAGTTCTGGTTTTTAGAAATGCACATCTTTACAGCTCTGAAAGGCATAATTTATCCTTGAAATGTCTTCATTAAAGTGATGCTGTCTACCAGTGGAGGTTGAAAGCACACAGATATGACACAAATCTCAATTACTCAATAATTATTCATCACTGGCATTTAATATTTTGGCTTTCATCAGTATGTATGTTGGTCAAAAATATAAGCCTTGGCCTTTGGTTAGGCTGACAGAATGACCCTATACTCTTCATAATACCATGAAACAATTGACTAAGCATAATGTAGCTTTACTGGAAAACTGACACTTAAAAATGATTTGGGAAATAAAATTAAAATATTTTTTGAAACATAGTAGTATAATGTGTAAAAATATATCCAAATATATCCATAACTTAAAATTTTAATTTCTTTTACACAAGTGGCAGGTGGCAGCAGGGAACACTGAAGCCATCTACTGGTCATTTTTACGTCGTTTTGTTTTTGTTTTTGTCACCAGATGGCAGCAATCTGCCTCAATACATGATATTTTTCTCCTATTGTACCTGTTTTAGGTATTTTTCAAATTTAGAGGTTGTGTAAATTGGCTTACCTGCATATGCAAATAAATGGTGAAATTTATAAATATACATAAGCTCTAAAAAGCAAAACACTAAAAGTAAATAAAACTAAGTAACACTAAGAAATATTTTGTTACATATATTTGATTAAATAAATAACTGGCTATGTCTTTAACATGCACAATCACTAAAGCAATGGGAGGGCACCTCTTTAAAGAGTCTTAGAAGGGTTAATGGAGATCAGAGATTTGACCTGAAAGGTGATAATTGTCAGCCTGATTGGCTGAGCACATCGCCAAACAAGTGACTTGATCTAACATTGGAGCAAAATAAGAATGACTGGAGGAATATGGTTCCCACCATAATTATCTTGGTTTGTCTGAGAAAATGAACAAAGACACCTTAACATGCTGTCTGTACTTCAAACTCGGATGAAGTGAGTGTTTATCAGACTCATGCATGGTTAGATCTGTTTTAAAGTCTATTGGAAAGCTTTCAAGCGGTGTGTGTTTGTGTTTAATTGCCTTCAGAGGTAAGGGGTGTGTGTGTGAATGTCTGTAATGTCTTTGTAATTGCTGAAACAGGACGAGTTGAATGTGAAATTGTTCTCAAATACAAATTAAGGTCGATCTAATTTGCTGGCTCATTTGCATATGAAGAGAAGTTTACTGTGTTAGACACAGTCACAGGTCAACTGTCCATTAACCCCTTTGTTTGTGTGTGTGTGTGTGTCTCTTTTTGTGTTTGTTTGTCTGTGTCCCTGTTTGTGTGTGTAGGATCTAGAAGAGGGTTTGGCTTCTCATAAGTCTGTTCTGGCGATGCTGAGTCGCACTGGACAGCACATCATTGGCCAGTTATCATCACCTGACAACATGCTACTTGAGGAGAAACTGGACACTTTGAGACATCGCTGGATACATGTCCAGAGACAAGTGTCTGACCGCCAGCACAGGTTATGATGACAACACCCACACCACCACCCTTAGTGACCAAACTCACGACCCATGTTTTTACAGAAAGATCTATATTTAATGTGTGTGTCACAGTGGCCGTGTGTGTAACGGGCACAAATAACATTGTTGTATTGTTTGTGTAGGTTGATGGGTGAAGATCCAGCTGTGGTGGATGTAGTTCAGAGGACTGCCGATCTGGCTCAGTGGCTGGAACAGACAGAGGTTGCCGTGGCGACACTGCCCGTGTCTGCCACCGACAAGAACCTCAAAGAGCTCAAGGTTCGACACGCTTCACAGATCACTGCCTGCCAGTGTTGGCAAAGCTACTAAAGTCTACTAAAGTCTGTTTGCCACAATATACAATACTGATTAATTTGATTTTTTAGGTGAAGTGCAGTTAAATCTTTTCTTCAAAAAGAAACACATTACCAAGCTACCCTTTACATTACTAATCACCAAGTAGCAAACGTTTTTTGAAGCTTTTTAAAGGGCAGTGTCTCTTTAAATTTATAACTGATGATGTGTTTGCGATCCGAGAAGTGTTTACAGTACCTGGAATAAAAACAATGAGGTAAATCTTAAATAGAGGGACAGCATTAAAACTGAAAAGATGCATTTGCACAAAATAAAAACTACTGAAAAAGAAACACTATATAACTAGACATGAGCAGCAAAAAAAATAAATATTTAAATATTACTCATTTTATATTAATTTTTTAGGGATCTCTGAGCACGCCTGTACATATATCATTTTTCTGAAGCAGTTTATTGAAATAAATCATCTGAAAAAGCAGATTTGCTTTTCAACCTGAAAAAAGTGAGAGAGCGAGAGAGAGAGAGTTTTATAGTGTTTTATAGGTGTGTGATTGATTATTGTCTCAGTTCACCCGGCTGTACAGCTGCTCATTACAGTGTATCAAAATGTTGTTATAATACAAAGCTTCTAGTTGAAAAACATAGTTGTTACTGGAAAAAAATTACAATGTTTTAAAAACGTACTAAAATGAACTTGAAATTAACAAAATCAAATGGTAGTTTCATTACTTTTACATAATTAGTGCTCAGTACTGCTGCCTGATCTTCTAATTGTCCTGATACACACACTTCCTTTTTCTCTCTCTCTTGCTCTCTTTTTTTCTCTCTTCATCTGTCTCTGTCTCTCTTAGGCCCTGACGGAAGAGATGGATGCACAGAATGAGACATTATCCTGGCTGAATAAGACTGGCTCTCAGATTCTGTCAACCTCCAGTCTGAGTGCTCTGGACAGGGACGCCCATGTGAACAAACTACGCCAGATAAACATTAGCTGGAGTCAAGTATGACTGTTTATCTGTCTTTCCTTCTGTTTGTCTGTATGTCCATCTGTTTTTATTCTGTTTGTCTGTCTGAAAATTTGAAAAATGATTTGTCTGTAAATATGGCTGTTAGTAGATTTTAGATCTGACACACTTGACTCAAGACAAGGGGGCATGGTTAGCGACCAATACCAATAATCTAAAAATGGCCAAATATCTGCCAAAGAGTCATGATGTATGACTACAGCTTTATGTGAATGGCATAATGAATAGTGTGTCAGTGTATGGTGTGTGTTTGTCAAAGTGTGTCAGTGTATGGTGTGTGTTTGTCAAAGTGTGTCAGTGTGTGGTGTGTGTTTGTCAAAGTGTGTCTGTGTGTGGTGTGCGTTTGTCAAAGTGTCAGTTATGATGTTTGTTTGTCAAAGTGTGTCAGTGTACGATGTGTGTTTGCAGGTGAGTCGTGAACTGCTGGATAAGGTGCGGGAGGTGGAGGGCCGTCTGCAGACACATGCGCAGGTCCAGGATCAAAGCAGACTGACATCTTATGGGCAGTTTCAGGAGCGTATAAACAGACTGGGTGACTGGGTTTGCATCACCAGCCAGTCCTTGAGTGACATCACACCCACTGAGAGACAGGTCAGCCATTCTCACACTGGTCCTGAACTACTTGTGTTTTAAGGACTGTTTGTTTTTTCTTGGGTAATAATGAAATTCATGACTTAAAAAACAAAAATGTATATTTTTGGTTTCGCTGACAAAATTCAGATTTTTCTGATTCCTTGGGTCATGCCAATACCAGCACAGCATATGAAGTCATTTTCCATCATGAAAATTCGTTTTTTGAATTTTCCCTATTTTTCATAGTCCTACAGTTTGTTTAATTTACATGAGATTGCATGAGATTTATATTGATACTCCTTGCCTTGGTGGGCATATAAAAATAAATACGAGGGTGTGTCTTTGTCATGCTGTGGTGTATTTACATGAAACTTGTGTAATCACAAACATGATCTGAGGTTACATGCACAGCGTCACCTCTGGTTCACAAATATGAAAAACAGTTAATTTTGCTTAACTTTTGAAAACTGGTCTAAAATCATGAGACACTCTTTATGTTCCTTGAGGCATTGCGAGTTATATGATATACATACATATATACATATATATACATATGATATACATACATATATACAATGTTCCCTTGCTGGCCATTTTGGATGTCAGCCATTTTGAATTTTGTAATAAATGCAATATCTTCAGAACACAATTGCGTATGTTTATGAAACTTAGTGTGGTTTAGGTGCCTATAAGGTGCCTATAAAGTTTGGAGCTGGTGCCACCTAGGTGCTGCAATAACAAATTAACCATATTTGCCTGTACTTCTGGTCTGTCATTTTTATTTATATTATTTTTATATAAAGCCTACTTTTTTGAACTCAAAATTTTGTGTGCATCGTCTAGGGACACTACACACAAAAAGTTATTAAAATATTTAAGATAAGATATCAGATGGCAAGATGCCAAAATATAATAGGTTTTTATGATCCGTAATTGCTACTTGCTGCTATTTTTTCTGAAATGTTATCTTTTGTAAGATTTGACTGACCTGTGTGTGTTTGTGTGTAGGTTCTCGAGATGTCCATAAGAGAGCAGAAGCAAGAGTTGGAGGACTTGCTGTCTTACTCCATTGAGCTGCAGAGGAAACGACTGCTTTTACCACAGGAAAAGGTTTTAAATTCTCATCATTTTAAAAATGACTAACATATGCTCTGGGTTCCACTTGCATCACTATTATCCTTGCTAAACAGTTAGAAGTACAATAAGCATATTCCAATATTGAGAATTGTATTTCAGAGGCTGCACTCTATGTCCAGCGCACTTTAATTGTTTTATTTTGGGCTAATTATTGCCCATAAAATTAAGAGGAATTTAAGGCTAGCTTTTAAATGTTACGTTTAATTTCATATTGGACATTTTAATTTTACGTTTGTGAGTTAGAACACAATTCACTACCCAACACAAGTGTCTCATGATGTAAAAGACCTAAATTTAGGATTAGGGTAAACTATTAAGGTCATCTTGGTCAGCTACTTTAAAAACTGTTTGAAAAAGTTAAAGATGTAAAGATGCACTATACTGGATTTTTAGTCACTGTTTGTAAACACAGCATTTAAACTTAGCCACTCCTCTTGGGTAGAACACCTTGAGGAGCACACACACCTCCTGCCCCTCACCAGTGTTATTGGCTACGGCTTACGGCTTTGGAACATACTTATTTTGAGTGCATACTTTATATAGTATATAAAGTATAGTGCATCTTTAAAATTGGTGTTTTTTGCACTGTTGCTAAGATTTTCAAAAACACTTGTACAACATAGCTGCATACTTGCAATGCATTTGTGTTTTGGATGCTCATACAAAGTTTGGTTTAGGGGTTACTTAGTGTTTTGGACAGATGCATTAGAATTGGTTTGTGCGCATGTGTTTAGGGTAAAATTGAACAGCTGGCTGCAGATTGGAAGGCTCTGGATATCAGACTGAAGGAGACACCCCAACAGCCTCTGTCACCATGGACACAACAGGTTACCCAACAACAGTTCACAGGTGTGTACAGTACAAACACACACACACACTCCCTCTCACTCCAAACGTGATTAATGTGTTGCTCTGTTTTGTCCGTTTCACAGCGAGCATGCCGTCTGCTGTTCACATGGTCAGTCTGATGAGCGAGGAGCACCATCATGGCTCAGAGCTGGTGGGTCCGACCGATCTCAACCAGACTGCCACTGAGCTGGCTGATTGGCTCCTGCTTATCCGTGAGATGCTCAAATACAACATTGTCTCAGTGGGAGACAAAGATGAGATCCACACCACCATCGGCCGTCTGCAGGTCAGCTCAGTCGGTCAGACAGCCAGTCTGTGGTTTTGGCTTTATTCTTAGATAAAGGTAGGGTGGGCAATTTTAGAGAGGTTAGCAATAGCAGCCGATTTTTTTTTTAAAGCATAATATCCTGCCCAGCATTCTTCAAAGCCACAGCTCCCCCATCACATAAACGCATACATAGTTTGACATGCAAGTAGGACATCTTATTGCGTTCGGATCTGCACCCTCCACAGAAAATACAGTATATATTTATATAAACATTTTTTGACCACTTTACTTTTACTGATTGTAATAAGGATAGAATAAAACTTTCAAACAGCGTAACAAAAATGTTTCTGGAAAAAATCATCTACCCTGCCCTTGAGTGTGGCTTGATACAGGTGGCAAAATCCTGCGTAAGGCACTGCTGCCCTGATCCAGAATAGAGCTACATTCAGTCTCAGATTGATGGGGAGGTTGTTGTTGAGATTTTGAGACAATTTTCTATTAACTTTAGAGATTGATAGAACACATACAAATTAAAATTGGCCCCAGCAATCAAGTGTGGACAATAATTCACACTTGATTTATGACATTGACAGACTTCAATGGCTATTAAATTCAAAATGATAAGTGAAGAGTTTAAACAGGGGAATTGCCACTTAGAGACAGTGTCTAAGCCTATAAGCTCCCCACATTTTGAAACAAAAAATTAAACCCATTGAACCCAACAGCCATTCTGCCTGCTTATCCTGTTTTTTTGTGTGTAGGTGACTAAAGGTGATCTAGAGCAGAGACATCCTGAGCTGGAGAACATCATAACTCTGGCTCAGAACATCAAGAACAAAACCTCTAACCTAGATGTTCGCACCTCCATCTCAGAGAAATGTGAGCTAGTTCATCATCTCAGTCTTAGGGTTAATGTTTACCTTGTTCTTGGTGTTATGCTTAATCTTTGCTTTAGCCATCATATTAATATTAGCTCTTTCTTAATCATATAAAAAATATATATTTGCCAAGCAATTTTTAAATGGTATCTTTGCAAATAGTAAACACCATGTTAAGCAGCAGAGGACCGTTATCACTGACTTTATCACCCTAGTGTGTGGACAGCATCTGTTTTGAGAGTGTTTTCATTCCCTGTTTCCTGCTGTGTGTCCAGTGGAGAAAGTCCGCAGCCAATGGGACAGCACGCAGAATGGCGTGGAGGCACGGCTTCAGCAGCTGGATTGCATGATTGGCCACAGTGACCAATGGGAGGAGCACAGACGGAAGGTGAAGGCTCTGATTGGCCAAAATGAGATGCGTTTGCATAACTTACTGCAGCAAGGTCGAGAGCCGCTTACCAAACAAAACAGTGACAACAAGGTGAGAGCTTGACCTTTGTTAGCTCTTGTGTTTGATCTTGTTAATTGTGAAAACATGTTCTTGGTTGCAGAAGCAACTATACAGCTACACTTGTCAGAACTGTTCAGGTTGTTCAGAAAGTTCAGGATTTAATACCAGGGTTCATACAGATTGTATGCGTTACTCTGGAAATGATTTAGGTTCAAACACTGTGAGGATAGAACCATGAATGTAGAGGTCACTTTGGCCCTGCTTTACAGCTGGTATTAACCCTCTGGAGTCCTAGGGTGTTTTGGAGCCCTGGATAAGTTTTAACATGCTCTGACATTTTTGCTTTTTTCAGGTGCTTAAAAACATATAAATGGCTAAAGTCTGATAACACTGTATTCAGCACAAACTAGGCTACAATAATATTTGAGCTGCATGCATGTACATGATTTTGTTTTTGAGAAAGTAACGTTTATGCATGGTTACTAAAAAACAAAAATTTTGAAGTCACTAAAATAAGGCCATAAAACACATAGTGTGTTTGCTTCAAAATGATGTGAGAATCATCTAGTTCACTCGTTCACACAAAACAGTATATTGATTTAAAATTTCGAAGACACTTTTTGTTTAGAATGGCCGTATGCAAGGAGGCGTGAATAATCATGAATAATGCTGTGATTCACACCTGAGAAGACAAAGACCCACATAATGCTTATTTTATATATTTACGCATCAGATGATCGCGAATACCAATGACCTGGTATAACACATTCAGAACATTTACACCAGAACAGATATTCGCGAACAGAAGCTTAGTAAACAATTTCACAGTTTGGAAAAATATAGTTTTAAAATGACAAAATGTTAAATAAATAAAACCATAATTATTTTCGTAAGAGACATCATAGTATAATATTATATTTGTTTAAATATAGCATAGTTAAATATGCACTTTGTTCAAAACTAAGTCATCTGAGTCACGTTCTTCATCTGAGGAGGTGAACTGTTCGTCGCTGTCCAAAATTTTGGCCTTTATTTAAATGCGCAGATGAAGTAAATTCTGTGATGAAGCTTCAATGATTTCTGCAGATTTTCGAGGGCATGTACATGATTACCTGACTCGCCTTAGATATTTTACATATGAACAGCGCGCTCAATGTGAGGCGGGATCACATTACATGTGAGAAACGATACATCTTCTAACTTTCATACGGATTACTTTAAAAGAGAATATTTGTTTTTGATTAGAATTGGTTTATGTAAAAGTACACATTACAAGCTTTCTATACGTATATTTATTATGTCAGAATGCTGAGCACCCTGTTTACATCTGTATTTTACACTGTCTACTTGTGATTGGCTCACTGGAGACTGGTGGTCATACCAGGTGTAAACAGGGTTTTTACATAATGTCTGCAGAATAACTACTGATGCAGTCTGTGTTTGTATTTAACTCAGTGACACGCTACTAAACCTTACCTGTGGGGGATGCTAGAGTCATAATTTCATTTACTTACTATTTGGTTGCTCATTGTGGTGTGGTACAGTATATGACGTTTTATGCATGATTAGAGGTTTTAGTGTCTGCCCTGAGATTATATTGTTTGAGTGGATAAAGATTTTTGTCTTTTTGTTATTTATAATTTTTTTCCAAAGTGTCAAAGTAGTGCTAAATCCAGACTCCTTAATTTACCCTTTTTATCAAGCCACATTTAAATAAATAGGAACTTTGACTTGTGTAGTGACTTATGTGGATTCTTATAATTACGTTTTTGTGTTGTTTTAGATTGCAGCTTTATTTATTGATTTTTTACTTGTCCTTCAGGCTTTTCTGCAGGAGCTCAGTCGAGGTCAGGAGAGTGTGACTTCCTTTAACCAGCTGTCCAATCAGCTACTGCAGGAATATGCCTCCGATGACACACGCAAGGTCAAAGAGGTCATGGACAAATTCAACAATTCCTGGAACAGCGTCAATAACAGGTTTATACGTACAGTATGCATAAACATGATCATGTGCGCACATGTAAATTCACATATAATGCGAGTCATCTTGTATTTTGCTTTTTCATCATCTAATACACAATTTTTCTGGTCTTATGAATTACTTAAAATTCTTGAGAATTATATTAGCATACATTTTCTAAAATTCATTGTTCTTGAGCAGGTTTGTTCAAAACCTAATGATCCATGTTATCCCAGCATCCCTTGAGAATGTTCCAAAGAGCAATTTTGCTTGTTCGGTGGAAGCATGAGAATCTGACCTTTTGTACAAAAAGGTTAACATGTTCAGTGTCACTGAGTGTCATTTATTACAAAGTGTGGCACTTTGTCAACAGAAGAATAACTGCACATTTCCAGTAATCATTCTAATCCCACCCCTTACACCCCACCTTTGAAACAACACAACACTTCATCACCATCAAAGACAAATGTTATGACCAGTCATCACCAAAGATAAATGTTTGCCTCCCGCCTTGACACATACAATCACAAAAACCCGACAATTGGTGCTTGCAGCTGTCAGACATGCCATGGTAAAGATGCTTTTGACAAATAGAAAAAAAGTAACTATAATTGCATATAAACTACTGATTACATTTGTATAAACACATACAGTGACACACTGACTGTCTTTCAACTGTCTTTTTTATTTGGTTGTGATTATTAGGGCATCCGACCACCAAACAGCTTTGGATTCAGAGTTAAAGGCTTTACAGACATCTCTTCGAGAGTTTGAATCCTTCCTTAAATGGCTGCAAGAGGCGGAGACTACCCTTAATGTCTTATCTGATGCAGCCCAGAGGGAGGAACTCTCCCAGGACTCCTCCCACAACAAGGAACTGAAAGGTCAACTCGGGGTAAGCATGCAAACTTTGTTGGTTTTGCGGTCATTTAGTGAGTTTTTAAATGTGTGGATGTTTATTTTCATTATGAACATAAAGTTTGGTGTGCCCTGGAGCTGTTTCTGTCCAAGAACAGCCCACTCCACAGCGGTGTCTGTATGTGACAAATGTGTCACAATTTACATGGAAATTTATTCAGGCCATGTTTCAGAAATAAGAGCCTATCTGTGGAGACTTTTCAGAATTATTGTCCATCTTTTCTTTTGTTTACAGAAAAATCAACAACAAAACAGAAAACACAGGTTTTCTTATGAATATCTGGTTTACTTGCTACAAAGACCCTTAGTCATTTGTTAGTATTTTTATTTTTTCAGAAGTGCTTGGTCTAAATTGGTCCGATAACTTGTAAATACCATGTTAAACAGGTTATTGATTTCCTGGCAAACCTTCCTAACCTCTAGAAGTTGTGCAAAGCCAACCAGAGTTTGTGACTTAGCTAATACTAGCTATTTTTGTGTAAAATATGGATCAGTGGGCCGGCTGTGGGCGTGGCATCTGCATCTGAGACTAATCTGGGACATGCAATTGCTGAGGTGTGTGTGTACGCTATTCAATTATCTCCCTGTCATTCCTCATTAGTTCTCCTGTCAGCTACAGAACAGCATATATGTAATCAAGGTGTAGATCAGTTAAAAAAGAGTGTCTCTTTCTGTCTTTCTCCTCTCTCTGATGTCTTTGTTTCTTGGCAGAGACTTTGTTTGTCCTGTGAGATTTATACATCACAGCACGAGCTTTTTATCTGCTGTCCTCTCTAATCACGACTGTGCTGAGAATATCTCAGCCTCTCTGACTGTCTGCTGTCAGATTCAGCCTGGAAATTTGGACTTGACCCACTCAAAGCGTAATGGACACTGAAGTAGATTTTGTGTCAACCTGTGTATTAATGTGATCTGATCATTCCGGCTCAAAAATCTAAATATGAGCTGTGCTGGAAGATGTAAAATTGCCATTATGAGTATAAAAACCATGATCAAATCACATGCCTATACTACTCCCTTAACTGAACATGAGTTTCTAAACAGAGTTCTGAATACATTTGAACACAGTCTGAATTCTAGTTGCCATGGTACATGAAACCACTTAAACAATTTATCATCGTTGAAAATGTCCAGATAAAATATCACAATGCATTGACTAGGTGGATATCAAATGATGCATGTAATGATCTATGGGTTGAAAATGGCAGGAGAATCAGTTGATGTTGTAAATTCTTCAACACACTGAAGTGTACAGTCAGTGGTCATAGCAAGACAGTCATTGTGTTGATTATGATAATGTGACCCTGAGTGATTCAGAGTGCTAGTGAATATTACTTCTGTTCATTTGAGTTAAATGGATTTCAAAACCCTGAACTACTTTCAACACCACAAAGACTTTCAACACAAAATTCCTTTTGCATGTTTTCACGTTTGTTTTTTAACACAGCGAGATATGCAGTTTTAATTAAATAAGACACAAAGGATGATGTTAGAGGACTAAAAGTTTTCTTTGCCACAACAGTCTCAGCAGATATAAGCGTTAATTTAATTGCTGCATTATCAAGGTAACATTCCAATTCAAAATGAAGTGCCATTGATGTGTCTGTGTGTGTGTCTTTGTGTGCGTCAGTGCATACTTCAAGTGCTCCGAACTACAGAGTGAGTATAGCACACTGATGTTCACTTTTCAGTGGGTTTTGCTGCAAATCAGAATATTTATTCTGATTATTACTAATGCATTTATTTTTTGAGCATTGGTGTTATAATTATTGATGCCGCCTTAACCACAGTTTAAAATCATTGCTTCATGTTTACCTGTTAAAATTATTTTATTGGGCTTTTTCATATTCTTTTAGAGTTTGTCTCTTCTGTTGTGTCTTCTGTTTAGCTTATTTGTTTCTATTTGCATTTCTCAGTAAATTTTATTTTTTTAATAATCCTGTCTTTGTAGTCATTCCTATCATGCCATTGTGTCAGCTTTAATGTGTCTCCAGGACATATTCATATTTATTTCTTTACAAGCAGCGTCTTCTGTAAGTGTGACAGTCTGACATGTTATGAACTCTTTTATCTTGGCTAATGTCTGTTATGTTCCACGTCAGTGACAATGAGATGAAAGAAAGGAAGTTACTGGTGTTTTCATGATGCCACAATCACTTCTTGAAATGCTTTCGCATATTATTACTATTAAGAATCTTCTCTCTGTATTCCCATGACAATACAACTCTAGCGCTTTGCCACTGTGACGAAAAATGCTCAGATCTCTTCAAAAAAATGGGTGTATTTTCTTGAGCAACAAAGTTAAACTGAACTGTGACTGAAGGGATGATTTTACAAAAATAAAATTGCAGCCATTTATTTTCATCTGCTGTTAATGTCAAGGACATTAATAAAACCTTAAATCTCATTGTTACTGTTCATATATGAATGAGTTTTGTGCTTATATACAGTACTAAATATTAAATGCTGTTTAGTGAATTTGTCTCCAAATATTCCAGTCTGCTGTTGTTTCTGTGGGCTCACAGTTGGTGTTTTATTTTTGCTGTTTGGAGATTTAAGGGTGGATTTATCACTTGTTTTCCGTCAGTCTTTATGTTGTCACTTCAAACTGGATGACATGCAGACTGTCTCAGCGTTAGTGTGATGAGGCAGACAGACTTATCAAACTCACATCAGGAGACAGAGCCAAAGATCTGAGACCCAAACACTAAGATCTTCTTTAATAAGAGATTATGTTTCTGTTCTCTTTATGAAGCACTGCTTGTATTTTATTTTACTTACGTAATCTGGTGTATTATAGAAAGTAAAGTATATTTTACGATCTGCGACCTGTATCTACAGCCCGAGATGCTGGGATCTCCAGCCCACTGTAACCCTGCAGAAGGCAAGTGAGTTTGGAGGATGGATGAAAAAAAATTTGACAACAAAAATAGAGCAGCACTTCATTGATTTATGAAAAATTTAAAAAAAGGGTTTGGTGATGTAATTGGAAGTGGAATGTCATTTCAGAGCCGGAGCTTTGAAATGTAAGTTATAATAATTTTAGGAAAACATTTTTAGGATTTTTTTTTTTGCAATTGACCACAAGTGAGTCATTCACAATAAGCCCAGGAACATGCATTTTCAGTGCAATATTGTAAATTGGGTCAATTCTAACTTAATTTTAACCTTAAAGACATTTGTAATTACGGGTCATCAGAAGGATAAAATTGATCAATAATAGATCCTTCAGACAAACAGAGAGATAGTAAATTATTTTCACTCTAATTTACTACCGCTCTGCTCGTGTCTCTCCTTTCTCTGATGTGTCTCACTGCTCTATTTCTTACTGTCTCAGGAGATGTGCTCTCTTTCAGTAAGTGTGTCACCCTCATTCATACCATTTATGAATTTACACTATCTCCCTTTCTCTTGTCGTCTTGCTTTAGGTGATAGAAGAAAGATCTGTCTCACGAACGTGCACCGGAGTTTCTCCCTGTCCGTTCCGTCAGCCCTTCCCCCGTCCTTCTTTCCCTCCCTCGTTCATTCTCTTTCTTCGCAGTTTCGCATTAATTCTCTCTCCGTGACTCTTGCTTACCGCTGGTGAGCAGAGCGCTCATTACTGGCGCACTCCTGACTCGCTTCAGTGTGTATGTGCGTGCGTGTGTGGGACATGTTTGTCAGGGCTCGTCACATTTCTCTCCGCTGGTGGTGGGGGATATGTGAGTGTGTGTGAGTGCGCGTGTGCGTGTGGCGGAGAGGATGCATGCTCTTAGACGCTGGCAGTCGTGTGCAGGCAGAGTTAAGATGATGGCCGTAGTTCGGACGTCTCTGCAGAAAGTGGTGGTCTTCTTACACCGGCTCCAGAGAATGGCGATATCCTCACCACGATACCAGAAACTGTGCAAGGTCAGTGGTGTGAGCACATTTCCGGCTTTTATCATCCAGTGGTAGTTTATAGTAGTTGGACTTTACCGTAGTTTGGTTAATCGTGTGTTTCCTTAAATTCTGGTTAAAGTTCTGGTTGATAGTTAATCCAAACAGATTGTTTCTTCTCAGGATTTTTTTGTTAGTGTTTGTGTTATGCCAGTGTTATTTGTTTGTTATTTGTTTTCTATTTGTTGTTTGTTTATTTGTTGTTTTTGGTCAGATCCTTTGTGGCCTTAAAGTGGTGGCAGTATGGTAGCCTTACAGTGTTCTTAATTTTGAAGGACATGTTGTAGACGTTATCTTTCGACAATGTTATATTTTTTATGAATTGAGAACAAAACGCAAGCTTAATGTAATTTTAAATGTCGAAGACTGCTGTTTATGCTGAAAGGCAACCAGAAAAGTTATACAAATCACATTATACTAAGATGAATATTTAGGGTAATTAATTTAATAATATTTGGTCAGATTGGACATAATGTTTTTGAATAGTGTGCAAAAGTTTAATATGATAGGCGATCATGTTTTATGTTGTTTACATTTGAAGAGGGAGAAACATTGAAAAGAAATTGACTTAGAAACATTGTCAACAATTAAATATTATTGAGATTTTTAATGACTTGTGTTAGTAATATCAGATATTAGTGATGCTCTGTGTTTAGCTTCCAGACATATTTTGAATTCGTGTGTATATGTATGTGAGAGATTAGGGAAAGCAGCAGCTGTTCTGATATTCAGTATTTAGCTAAAATCCTCATAGGATTTACAAACACACACACTTCTCAGTCACGAACCGCTGAGAGACAGATATCTTCTCAAACAATACTGAACTCCTCTTTGGGTGTATGTTTATTAAAGAGGCTGCAGCACGTGGCAGTGTGGTGTGTGTGTGAGTGAGAGTGGCTCTGTGTCATTGTAAGATTAGTTCCCGCATCTGTGCTTTAAAGGAGTCATTTTCAGCACTTTTGTAGTATTTTATTTTCGTTTGAAGTGCACTCACAATGTTAGTCAAGGTTTCTTGCCCCCAAAATGAGCATTTTCCACCCTAATGATTTAATGGGCTGTTTTTAACACTGTCTGTGCTGTACCTTTAAGACCTCTGTATGTAAATGACTTATCAGTAGGCAACCTCAGTGTACCAGCAAAGTTTATGCTGTTTTGGTGTAACCGATAAATAATGGCTAGGTGTCTATATGTAAAAGTAGGTGGCCATATGTTAGCTTATTTTGTGGCTGTTTTGTGGCTGTAACAAAGGTTTCTGAACATGTCGCTGTTGGAGATTCACATTAGGATACATTGTAAACTAATCAGACAGCAGAATAATAAAGCAACAATTGATATAAGCTCCATGGTTCTGTCCAAATAAGCCACACGCACTGCAAGTGATAAGCAACAGGGTTTGTTGTGGGTCTCTTGGTTTCTCTGTGGAATTATTTGTGCCATTTCTCTGGTGTACACAAAAAATAAGATGTGAAATCAGAATATCCAAAATGCAGTGATGTAAGAGATGTTTTTTTTATCCAAACAAATTTACAGTACATTACGAGTACGATCCTACTAATGTAGAGATTAAGTGTGCTGATCGAAGGCAAACCGGTAATAGGTTGGGAATCTTTAGTCACATATAGATTTGTTTCAGTTCTGTTCCAAAGTGATTATTGCATCAGTTTTTTAGCAGCAGTATAAGGGATACAACTCTTAGAGTGACTGTGACTCGGTGCTGAATTTTGTGTATAGATACATAAATCTATCTGCTGTGGTCTGGTATCAAGAGGCGTCTCTGTGGCTTTTACACATTTAAAGTAATCCCACATCAAAGCAACTTTTAATATTGTTATTGTAGATCAGTGCTTATCGTTCCTGTGGAAAGAATCATTAACTTTCAAGCATGTGAATGTTTTTGTAAATGTATCATATATATTACAACACAATTCCCAATTACACAACGTTGGTTACAATAAAATTCATTTAGCCTTTTTATTCTTGAATATTAAACTTATCTGATGGTTCACATATGTTTTTTCTGCACAGTGCGTACTTCTTGGTATATATACGTCAAGGATTCAGTTCTTTTTTTTACCCATTGCTGAATAAAGATGGTTTGAGAATCACCATGATGTTTACTTGCCCTGGACTTTAACCACTAGATCATGGGTTCCTAATCTTTTTCTCAAAGGAGAACAAGTCATATTTACCCTTTAAACACAGTACTTGGATCTGAACACAGTGTCTTGAAAATGTGGTGTTATTGGCACAACAGTGAGATACAGCAACCTAGTCATCTGTCTGACCCATGTGTACATAGATCAGAAATGAGTAAAAATAACACATTTAACATTTCATATGTTAACAGCCCTTGTTGTGCACTTTTTAAGTAATAAAAGTTAGTCTTTCACTTCACTAATACAGTTGTAAATTCATGGATTAGATTATTTGACTGAAGTTAAAATCAAGTAGTCTTGGCAACCACTAAGAAAAATCTGGTCCATACCCAGGTTGGAATGACGACCCCATGTCAAGAAATTTTGCGCTAGACTATGTAGACAATCTTAATAATGGTTTTGAGTCTTAGCTCTCTGCAGCATTCCTCTGATTGGTTCATTTATCCCATATGTAAAACCCTTTAGATAAGAACCACACACTCCAAGCGTTTAACCTCTCCTGGGTCAACTCTCCCCTGAGGAACATAAGTTACTTCTCACTCGATTTAGCAGCCGTGAGCCAGATGGAAGCGGCACGGTGATCGTTTAAGCATCCCTGGGTGGCACTGCTGGCTCTGCACCCTTGGGAAGGAATCAGTCATTCTGCGCTCCATTACTCTCCCCTGGAAGGAATCCATCTTTTTTTAAATCATTTGAGTCTTTCTGGGCCTGTTCCCCCACATTGCCTTCAAATGAGTGTGATGAATTAGTTCTGCTTGGACTGAACCACAAGCGTGTGTAGGTTTGGTGCAGGTGATATTGTGTGTCTGCCAATATAATTCCACATCTGGCTTCAAGTACTTTATTAACCGTTTGAGCCATGATTTTTTTAAACCTGGGTAAATGGGTGGTGGCATTCAGCTGCAGTGGAAATGCATGTGCTGACAGCGCATACAAAAGTTTGGTCTCATCCCTTGGTGTATCAAAACGAATAGGAAACACAATTACAGTAAATACACATGGACGTCTATCAGAAAAGTGTCCCCGAAATATAAAGCCGTATATAAAGTTAAGGCGTCTACCGGCATGTAACAATAATGCTAACTATAACTGTAAAAAAAAGTCTCTAAATTTGCGAACAGCAGAATCCTAATCAGAACAATATGGATAATGATACCAGCAACAATATCGTTGAGATTACTTTCAGAGCAATTTTCTTCCAGCTATGAATGATGAGATTGACAGCCAATCAAAATTTTTCAATCGAAATAGTAGACAATATCAGACTTATATGAAAGTATGATTATAAATTTCTCTCACTTAACAGTGTGATGGCTTCTCCCAGCTCCTCATCTTTAAAGGAATTGTAATGTACACAAAAGCATGGGTTTTTAGGTTTCTTTGCAAAACATCAAGCAATAGCAGGACTTCCATCTTCATGACTGAAACTGAAACTGTAGCACGCAAGCTTAGAATAAACACTGTTATTATCCATTGGTGTGAACACTAATGTAGTTATAGTTAAATCTATAAAGCTACAGTGCCTTGCAAAAGTATTCATACCCCTTGAATGTTTTCACATTTTGTCACCCTACAACCACAAACCTAAATGTTTTTTTATTGGGATTTTATGTAATAGACCAACACAAAGTAGCACAAAATTGTGAAGTGGAACGAAGTGGAGCGTCTGTGCAGCAATTTTCAAGTCTTGCCACAGATGCTCAATGGGATTTAGGTCTGGACTTTGACTGGACCATTTTAACACATGAATATTCTTTGATCCAAACCATTCCATTGCAGCTCTGGTAGTATGTTTAGGGTCATTGTCTTGCAGGAAGATGAGTCTGCTTCCCAGTCTTTTGCAGCCTCCAACAGGTTTTCTTCCAGGATTGCCCAGTATTTAGCTCCATCCATCTTCCCATCAATTCTGACCAGTTTCCCTGTCCCTGCTAAAGAAAAGCATCCCCACAGCATGATGCTGCCACCACCATGTTTCCATGTTTCACAGTGGTGTGTTCAGGGTGATAAGCAGTGTTACTTTTCCGCCACACATAACGCTTTGCATTTAGGCCAAAAAGTTCAACTTTGGTCTCATCTGACCAGAGCACCTTCTTCCACATATTTGCTGTGTCCCCTGCATGGCTTGTGGTAAACTGCAAACAGGACTTCCAATGTCTTTCTTTCAACAATGGCTTTCTTCTTGCCACTCTTCCATAATGACCAAATTTGTGGAGTACACGACTTATAGTTGTCCTGTGGACAGATTTTACTCTTGTGAGCTGTGGATTTCTGCAGCTCCTCCAGAGTGACTATTAGCCTTTTGGCTGCTGTCCGGTTTGTCCATTTAGGTGGACGGCCATGTCTTGGTAGGTTTGCAGTTGTGGCATACTTGTTCCATTTTTGGATGATTGATTAAACAGTGCTGCTTGAGATGTTCAAAGCTTGGGATATTTTTTTTATAGCCTAACCCTGCTTTAAACTTCTCCACAACTGTATCCCTCACCTGTCTGGTGAGTTCCTTGGTCTTCATGATGCTGTTTGTTCACTAGTGTTCTCTGACAAACTAGTGTGTTCTAGTTTGAGAACAAACTAGAACACATTAGTGTTCTCTTATTTAGGGGTATCAGAGTACAAGGGGCTAAATACAGATGCACACCACACTTTTCAGATTTTTATTTGATTAAAATTTTAAACCGTATATCATTTTCATTCCACTTCACAATTATGTGCTACTTTGTGTTGGTCTATTAAATACAATCTTAATAAAATATATTTAAGTTTGTGGTTGTAAGATGACAAAATGTGAAAAAGTATGAATTCTTTTGCAATGCACTGTATATACTGTATCTTGTTTGATGTGAATGGGCTCTAAATCTTGAGTGAGTCTCTAAATGACTATGTATTTTGGGGTGAGACTACAACATCAAAAATGCCATAAATTGATATTAAGTTCAAAATAACTTAGAATATTTATGCAACTGATTGAACTGCAGCAAGCATGAAGGTCGCTTGGTGACAATTTGAATGACAGCATCATTAGATAACATGTTCTCGTATTCTTTTCATAGACAGAAAAGGTGCAGAAAATGTCCCTATCACCTGAAAGATATTATGGAAATAGGTGTCTGGAAATATCAGCCTTGTTTCTGTGACAACACTAGACTCTGTAAACAGCAAACAAAAATGTGGCAGTGAGACACGTCAGATTGTTTGTTTAGCCAATCAGAATCCTTGAGGCATTTTGTGTGAATCATTTTGCACATTCATAAGGCAGCTTATATGGGAAGCAGGAAGTTTTGTCATGCAGGAACAATGCTGACATCTAATGTCAGGTTTGTTGTTTACTCTGTTAATTTGACATTGAGATGACGTGCTACTGCTGTCCTGTTTCATCTTTCATTACAAGCATCTTTGCATGTGCGTGTGTCTTTAAAGGACAGGGGTTTGAAAAGAGGGGTGTGTCCAGTACAGTGGTAACATGTGGTAACATGTAACATGTGTTTAAAGCAGCTGGAAAACAAAATACAAATGTCTGAGTTTGGCATACAACATTGGAGTTCTGTAGATATAAATATTGTATTTAATTCATCAACAACACCCAGCCCTTCAGGCATAGGATGTTCGGGTCTGACCCCCTGGCTGCCCACCATTATGCCCCGGGCGCGGTAACCCTGGTCTGGGCTCAAAGCTTACAAACTTGCCCCCTCTGTGCCTGCTGCTCCGTAAGGTTTACAATAACGCTGCATTAGCAATCTGTCATTTCATACTCACACCAGCCAGTTTTTGCTTTTCTCACACTAACTCAATCTTTCCATTTCTCTCCAGACACACACACACACTGAGTCATGGCAGCTCCTCCCCTCACTTAAAGCACATTTGCACTGATGTCCATTACTAAGAGGCTGAGTGAAAGTGCTACATTAGTGTGTGTGTGTGTGTGTGCGAGCTTGTGTGATCGTAGATTGAAATGTGTGCCTGAGTGAAAGGACATAGAGATTAATCTGAATTTATTGGACAGATCATCCAAATTTGCCACACTTTCGAAAGAGAAGCGTGTGTTTGTGTGTGTGTGGGTGGCTGGGTGGGCATAAATCTGTCATGACATTGGTTGATATATTGTCTGTCCTTGGACAAAGATGTTTGGGAATTGTATGGTTTTAAATGGAATCTTGTCTTGCCTCCTTTTCTCTCATCTCCAGTGAATATGTTTACAGCAATCATTTGTTGTTGTTTAATCTGTTTGACTTTCCATATGTGTGTAATTTTCTCTGCTGGTGATCAATACAGGCCTGTAGCAAACGTCTTCATATACATACATGCCTCCCATCCTCTCTTGCTCCCCGATCGATGCGCCCCGCACTCAGGAACAAAGGCCCAGATTTTCCATTCATCTGTCTCTTTCAATGCAATCGTGCAGTCCCCTGCTCTGGGGGGTAGTCAAGGCATGACATAAAGAAGTGATGGCTTTCCTCATCTCACTCGTTTGTTTCAGCGTTCTGTCCATCTAGACAGCAGCTCTTTAATCATTCTGCCACTGTGTAAATGGGTCATGCCTCGCGTTTGTTTTTTCATCTGTCTCACCTTCTCTCTCCCCGTTTTCTTGTTTCATTTGTCTCTCTGTCTGATTTTCTCTCTTCATCTTTTCTTGTCTTGTTTTGTCTGTTCTTATCTGTTCTCTCCTTGTTTCGTTTTTGGTCACTTCTCACTTTCTTTTTCTTTTCTGTCTTGACTCCTCTTTTCATTGCATATCTTGTTGTCTGTCCTCTTCTTTTTTCCCCCTTCACTTCGATCCTTATGTATAATTTTCTCTCCTTGTGCAGGATCGAGGCAAATGTCACATGTAGCTTTATCTTAACATGACTTTGTGAAGACTGATTACTTTTACACATTTACAAGAAGAATCTCTTTTTCTGTTTATTATTGAGCACTGATGACATGTTAAGAGCACAACATTCACAAGTGTGTCTAAGTTTCTGCCTTTAGCGTGCTGTTTGCAATAGTAGTAAGCCAGTGAAACGCTAATAGAGCCTGCATGCGTCTCCTCCAGCCAGTGCTTTCAGCTTGCTGCAGGACTATCCCTAAAGTAAAATGGTTAAAAACAGCCCAAAGATTCATTTATTGCACTGAGAGTAAAATGACTGGACAAATATTGAAGCAGCATTCTCTTGGGCACAGAACCAGGACTAAAGTCACCAAAGACAGATAAATATCTTTCACTGGACTTGCTAAATAATTCATATATGAGGGAGAACAACGGACAGAGGAAGATGTTTACAAGAAAAAGGGTGCACAGCACACATATAAAGGATCCCCTGGTGTTTGACAGCAGCTGTAGAAGACCAGACACTTTAAACCTCACAGACTGGGAATTAATGTTGGGACTGCTAAACAGATACAATCAGAGGTGGGATTGACCCCTGTTATTCTTATTGATCTGTAATTGATTAGATATTGATTAGGGCTTATCACACAAAGCTTCTCACAGACCTTCACTCAGAATTAGCATGTTGGGGCTGATCTACCACACACTCCTGCACACCTGCCAGTTTGTTAGTTTGGTCTGTAAAGCCTCATTAATCTTGAAGATTAAAAGCTTTATTAAAAACTAGTTACAGTAACTGTGACGCTGTCACTTCATCAGTGGAGGATGAGCCGAATATGTGTGGTATAGTCTAATCTATCTCTGCTGAATCCAACTCTGCCTTCGCTAACTCCACCTACATTGTACTCATAATGAGTCTACATCTAACTCTACCTCTGTAACAATGCATACCAGCTCTCAACTGTTATGTCTTTGTCTTCAATGATTCTACCTCTGCATCTGCCTCTTCTGACTTTAACTCTGTTTCTGCTGATTTCATATACCTTTGATGACTCTACTTCTAACTTCATATTCTTCTACCTCTGACTTTAAATCTGATCTCACCGGTTCAGACTATCTCTGACTCCCTCTGATTTTTCTACTTCTAGCTCTCCCACTAAATAATCTACTTCTAATTTTACCTTTGATTACATCTACCTCTGGGTACTTTAAACTTGCTTTTTCCAACTCTAATTCTACCTTTGATTACTCTAATTCTACCTTTGATTACTCTAACTGTACCTCTGATTACTCTAACTCTTTTTGATTACCCAAACTCTGCCCCTAAATATGCTACCTCTGTATCTGCTTCTGTTTACCTCTAATTCTACCTTTAATTGTTTCTACCTCGGAGTACTTTACCTCTAATTGCCCCAGCTCTAACTCTGCCTTCAATTATTTTAGCTCTACCTCTAGCTGTACCTCTGATTACCCTAGCTCTACCTCTATCTCTGATTACTCGACCGACTGAGAACTCAGTCTCTGATTACTCTACCTATAACTTGGTCCCTGATTACTCTACTTCTGATTGCTCCAACTCTAGCCCTACCCCTGATTACCTCTAATTACTCTATTCTACCTCTGATTGTACAAACTCTACAGTAGCTCTACCTCTGATTACTTTAGTTCTACTTGTGTTTACCTCTGATTACTCTACCTCTAACACTACTTCTGATTGTTCCAAGTCTATAGTAGCTCTACCTTTAATTACTCTCTACCTTTCGGCTTGTGTTGGGATATAGTCTAATCAGGAGTTTGGAGCATGCTCAACTACAGGGTTGCTTGCTGATGCATCATAGGAATTGCTGCCAATAAAACTTTCATTTTGCCCTTGTTCAACATGGTAAATAATTAGCATATGCTGTCTCTACACACACCTTTTAGTCTTTTAGTAGACTGAGGAAATGTCTCTCAAAGGGCTATTTTGAATGGTGATTTTTCTAATGCTTAAACATTCCCACACACCACACACTGCTTTCTCCAGACCTGTCGCGGTAGTTCTTCCCAGTCTGTGTGACAGGCCCTCACAGCTATATCTCTATTTTTTGGCCCTCCATGTCATTCTCGCACTCCTGTTCTCACATTCATTAGGAAGACACTGTTATGCCCTGAAGTGTTGTTTGTTACCTTCATCACTTTCTCTGCCATTCTCTCAATCTCAACAGTTTTAAACTTCCTGGAAATCTTTTTAATGTCTTTTTTAGTGCAAAACAGCCAATAATAATAATGTAGCTTTGTCTTGGACTTGCAGATAATCCCACACACAAGCACACGCTCTGTCTAATCACTAAAAGAGTTTGCATTCATATAATACATTCCACTTATTCCGGGTCATCTTGATAGTATTTAGCTTCAAGGTGGAGAGCCAGACAAAAGCAAGCTGATCGTTGATTAGATGTTGTTCACTGCAGTCTCTTGGAACATGCGCACGCACACACACAGCTACAGGGACATTGCTCTATAACCTTGCATATAGGTGGAAACGGTAAATGGATTTGCTCCTCCTTGACTCTGTCCTAACCAGGTGTGATGTGATCAAGTGGCAGACAAAACGACCTGACACTTCGTTTCCATTTCTTTGACGACATGCTGGATAGCCCCGCCCACAGTAAAATCATTGGTCTGAAATATTAAATGTTAAATGCACTCTGATTGTGTTGCATTTCACAGCATTTTTACTTTCAGTGTGGGTAGATAAATGACTTGTCACATCACACCTGGTTAGGATGTGATATAAGTGTAATGAACTGAGGCGCTGAGCTGCAATAACTCTGCAGTCTATCAGGTTTCTGTTTAGATGGTTTGTCAGTACTGAACCAAAGTAAATATAACATCATTTATTCCCTAAATAAGCTGTCTACATGTGAACCTGTATTTCAGCTACTTTTCATCTTAGCCACTTGGAGTCATGTTTTTGTGTACATAAACCCCAAATTTAGTTGCTTTACATTGCTAATAATATTTCTCACCATATTGTGCATGATTCATTAATGTATTTTATTTTAAAGGAATAAAAAATGTAGCATATAAATTACACAATGCTGCTTTAAATGTTTTGTGAATATCACAAATATTTGAGTGAGGCTGTATCCATTTATATCCTGAATTACAGGATTACCTGATGTTGTGGAAGTGTTTTTTTAATTACTTTCTGTTATGCAGCAAACCGTTCTTTTATTCTATACAGAAATATTTTCTGTGACGGTATTGACTTTATATTGACTGTTTCTTTTATTTTGTAATTTTAGTTCTATAGTTTAGTTTGAGGTGTTTCCTGTGTGTGTTTGATGGCTTTTGTACATGCTTTAGATGAGAATATAGTCAGTCTGTTAAATTCTGTGTTCCCTTTGAGTGTCCCATGCTGATGATGCAACAATTGCATTCACTAATGACATCATAATCAAAGCATTCCCATGGCAACCATCTTCTTGTGACCTCAAAGGAATCTTATATATTTTATGCTAAACCACAAGTCGTTAAAACATCATAGTTAATACACTCATGATGCTTATTATTTAAAACAGTATAATATTTCACTGATGTAAAAATAGTTTTTAAAACTTTGATCAGGTCAAACCACAGTAAATTATTAAAAGTTTAATAACTGTCCTCTTAGCAGTTCTAACTGGTGTGATGGAGAATTGAACTAATAGTTTTTTTTTAATTACGGGGTCATATACATTGCTACGCCAAAAATACTACAAAAAATATATATACATTTATATATATATATGTGTGTGTGTGTGTGTGTGTGTGTGTGTGTGTGTATATATATATATATATATATATTTAGAGAAAGTGCACCCTCTCTCTCTCTCTCTCTCTATGTAATAAGTGGGATAATGTACAGCCGGATAATATTTGAGTAATGCTCAGATAAAGTTCTGATAATGTACGCTTTTCACAAATTGTTTCACAACGGATCCTGATCATTCTGTTAACGTTTATTTTGTGGTAATGACCAGATGACCAACTGTCATCTTTTACATCCTGCTCTCTAGACATCGAGAGCACTGGTGTCAGGTTGTGAAACACATGTACACACACAGAGCACCCAGAGGAGTCCCTTCATTAAAACACAATACAGATGTCAGAGAGATATCTGAGAATGTTGCTGTAATTTATTGCCATATTTGCAGACATGGGAATATGAGATAATGAAGGTAGAATGACAACGGAAACTTCCAGGAATGTCTGTGTCACTGAAGTTTATTTATATCTGTGTGATTTTGGCAGAAGTTGAAGGTTTGAGAAAGTGACTTGTCCTGTCCCCTAATGAGGCAAGATCAAAAAGAAATCAGAACACACCACATCAGCTGGCAGGGTAAACTAAACATTTGGCTCTGATGTCTCTCTTTTCGCTTTCATTCACAACCAGTCAAAGATCAGTCTCTACAGTCTCTATTTACAGCATGAATTTAGCAACTTGGGAAATATGGTGTGGTGGGCCGATGACATTGATATGACTATTATGAGTCATAGTCATAGCACCACCAACTGGAAACAAGAAGCGTTGCTTAAAACAGTCTAGAACAGTTTACAAAACAGTCTAAAAGTTTAAAATATTCACCGTACATTTAGCCAAATCACTTCAGACTTGGCCAGAATATTGAGACATGGCTAATGTGAAGTTCTGAAAGAATTTGTGATATCTTAAATATTGTTGCAATTGTAACATGTCAAGCTTCAAAATGATATTCAGGTGTATATGAGGCTCTTAACATACTTATAATGGCATGAAATTCGCCATACACATCATAGTGGTCAGCCTTTGAACATGGGCAAAAACAGAATTGGGCAGGGAGGGGTGCTGTGTCGCGTCCCCTTTTGACTACAGTGATGGGGTTAAGTTTACTTAGCCACCAAAATGGTGCATGCATTTTCATCAAGCTGGACAATGTTCAAAATTACATTCATTAGCTCCAACAGGAAGTCGGCCATTTTGAACTGTAAGTGGATTTTTTTGACAATTCCAGGCACTGAATTAGGGGATCTAAATCTCCTCCTAGGGGATTTATGGGATTGTCACCAAACTTGACAAAACATTGACGATGCTAAATTGCAAAGGAATTTTTTAATATCTCAAATGTGTTGCCATGGTAAGGCAATAAAAACATGGAAACAGCAAGTCTCATATCTTTAGTGTGCATTGAGTAATTTCTATCAAACTTGAACTGTACGTATAGTCCTAGGGACTGATGACAGAGGCTATTGTGAGTCACAGTTACCAACTGGCAGAAGAAAGTATGACGTACAATAGAGTTGTGTGTCATAAAAGTCAACAATAAAAGTCCTCTTAAATTTACTCAAGTCTGTTTAAACCTCAAAATAAAGGAGAGAAATTGAAGATTGTAAATTGCAAACATATTTTTGATATCTAAAACAGTGTTGCCATGATGAAGCAATACATTTAGGGCAAAAAACAGTAAGTGTCTCATAGCTTCTGCATGCATTGAGTGATTTAGATCAAAACTTGAGCTATATGTTTGATCATGGGGTGGCAGCAGAAAGTGTCACTTACAACAGATTTAACTTACATAGAACAGACTTCAAGACATGTACAGTTTAAGACATGTATAAACATGTATAGACCATGTATAGTTTTTCAAGAAGCACCAGGAAACGATGGCAGTGTAGTGCTTGGGCCCATCATGGAGGCTTGCAGCTATATTTCTATATTATTCTAATCTCTAGATAATCTCTTGCTTTGGGCTTTTTTTAAACATCCACCAGGTGAATGTGTGATCGAAATAGCATGTAATAGCATGTATCAAGTTTTTGTTCAAGTTTTGTTGTCAAATGATATGGAAATGCATTTTATCTCTGTAATGGAATGTGTTTCCGACTGAAATTAGAGATTCGGTTAAAAATAATGTAGGGCAGGACTTGATTTTCTCCAGTGGGATTTGATTGGACCATGAAAAGTAGGCTTTAATGTTAATGCTTTAAATAAGCTTTCCCCACCCACACAGCCTTACATTAGCAGACAAGAAGTTTCAGTTGTGGATCAGGTTATTACATTTTGATGATGAATTATGAAAACAATTGTTATATTAAAAACACTCACTTATGGGTCATGCACAGTATGCCATGAACATTCACAGACAGAGGAATTTGTTTTTCTTCTCAGAGATACAGCTCAGGAGATGGAATTCATTTCTCATATATGTTTCTATTAGGGATCAACTTTGGCAGCTGCAGCTTTTGGTAGCTTGTCAAATGAGCACAGCTTGAAACAGAGTTGAAATCTCTTTTGAATATCTGGAGGGGACAGACACACGTGTTTCCAGGGTCTTGACAGGACAAAAAACAATCGAGAGATGTTAAAGAGATCTCAGTTGATCTCTGTAGTGTGCATTAGTGCAGAGATGAAGAACAGCACCACAGCTCTAATTGATTTATCTTGAAGCATCATTCTGTCACTTGTGACCTCCAGCTGGTGTGTGTGTGTGTGGTGTGGTTCATTTCTGTTGATGTCTTAATGGTTTTTATGGTTTCTATTTTTTAGAGTATTGAATCGATTTAGTAACAACATACATGATGGGTATGTCTGTGTTTCTCTGGCTTCCTTGGCCTCATTCAGATTTCTCTCCATTTGAGCTTTCTTGTCTCTAAATGTGTCTATTTACCTAGCAGCCTTCAGCTATCTGAGACAGACAGACAGACAGAGAGAGTACATCAGAGAAGCAGAGGATAACCTTGTGCCTGTCTGACAGCCTTTGGTGATTTAAAGTTTGTACTGGTGTCACTGTGTTAAATGACCTGTTAGATCACAGCTCTATCATCCCTCACAAAGACCATATTGCATGTAGCATGATATGCATGCACTGCTTCTGATGTCATAATTTATACTGAATTCATTCATCATATTAGGGCAATATTTACAAAATGTAAAATGTATATTGTTATAGACTTATAGTACTGTTTTATACTGTGTTAAAGTACTGTTTTCTCTTTTTTTGTGGGACACAAATATAAATGTTAGACACAATGATGGTGACTGATGGCATTAGTCCCTCTGTTTTCAATGGAAGTCATACAAGTTAGGAAACAAGTACATTTCAATTCAATTTAATGGTATACATACTGGCATCATTGCAAACACAGCTTTAGATTATGTAATTGAGTCAAATAAAGAAACATTAATCTTCATTCCATAGTTTGAACTTTGAATTCTGATTGGCTGAGCTGCATTTAAAGCCATCATAGAGTTAATGTAGACACCCATGTGACCACACATCAATTTATGTCTATTAATGTGGCATGCTGCGGCATTGCTCATCAATCATAAATCACTAAACTTTATACAACATTTCCTTCTTTAACTACGACCCCTCTTGCTCTGTATTTTTGCATAGCTCCATGTTTTCTTATTCTCTTTTGCAAATAACATAAACCAGTCCTGGCCTCTGATATGTCCTGCCAATATATTTACTGCAGTATAAGCAGTATAGCAAAATCCCTCTTGACACATTTATACCATTGCCCATATACAGGGGTTGGACAATGAAACTGAAACGCCTGGTTTTAGACCACAATAATTCATTAGTTTGGTGTAGGGCCTCTTTTGCGGCCAATACAGCATCAATTCGTCTTGGGAATGACAAATACAAGTCCTGCACAGTGGCCATAGGGATTTTGAGCCATTCTTCTTGCAGAATAGTGGCCAGGTCACTATGTGATGCCGGGGGAGGAAAACGTTTCCTGTCTCGCTCCTCCAAAACACCCTAAAGTGGCTCAATAATATTTAGATCTGGTAACTGTGCAGGCCGTGGAAGATGGTCAACTTCACTTTAATGTTCATCAAACCACTCTGTCAACAGTCTTGCTGTGTGTATTATCATCCTGATACACGGAACCACCTTCAGGATACAATGTTTGAACCATTGGGTGCACATCGTCCTCCAGAATGGTTCGGTAGTCCTTGGCAGTGACACGCACATCTAGCACAAGTATTGGGCCTAGGGAATGCCATGATATTGCAGCCCAAGCCATCACTGATCCACCCCCATGCTTCATTCTGGGCATGCAACCGTCTGGGTGGTACGCTTCTTTGGGGCTTCTCCCCACCGCAACTCTCCCGAATGTGGGAAAGACAGTGAAGGTGGACTTTTTAGAGTACAATACAATACATGTTTCACATTGTCCACAGCCCAAGATTTTTGCTGCTGGCACTATTGAAACCGACATTTGGCATTGGCACGAGTGACCAAAGGTTTGGCTATAGCAGCCCGGACATGTACATTGACCCTGTGGAGCTCCCGACGGACAGTTTTGGTGGAAACAGGAGAGTTGAGGTGCACATTTAATTCTGCAGTGAGTTGGGCAGCTGTGGTTTTATGTTTTTTGGATAGAATCCGGGTTAGCACCCGGACATCCCTTTCAGACAGCTTCCTCTTGCATCCACAGTTACTCCTGTTGGATGTGATTTGTCCTTCTTGGCGGTATGCTGACATTACCCTGGATACCGTGGCTCTTGATACGTCACAAAGACTTGCTGTCTTAGTCACAGATGCGCCAGTGAGACGTGCACCAACAATTTGTCCTCTTTTGAATTCTGATATGTCACCCATAATGTTGTGTGCATTGCAATATTTTAAGCAAAACTGTGCTATTACTCCGCTAATTAAACCTTCACACTCTGCCCTTACTGGTGGAATGTGCAATCAATGAAGATTGGCCACCAGGCTGGTCAAGTTTAGCCATGAAACCTCCAACACTAAATTGGCCAGTGTTTCAGTTTCATTGTCCAACCTCTGTATATGCGGTCATATCGCCCATCCCTGCTGCCCTGTTTGATGAACTCATCTCTCTGGGTGTTCCAGTGTGTTAGCATGAACAGCATTAACAGAAGGGTGGCACATTTATGTAATACTGACACGCACACATGCACTTCAATGTTGCTGAAACTGAAGCCTGCACGCTTTCTTTGCAAGTGTGCGTCATTGATTTTAGTGCATTAAAGGTAAAAGCAGATCAGCTTCATAAAATACATTCAGTCCATTTACTGTGTAATGGAGCGGAGAGAGAGAGAGTATTCCTTCGGTTTGGGTGGAGTGTAACAGTATTTGAGAGACGACTGCTGACCACTCTGATGAAGAAGTGATCAGAAGTGTTTCAGCACATTGATGTCTCTGGTGTAATGACTGCTGTTTCCCAGCATCCCACAGTGAGATGACAAAGTATGTTTCTTATCAAAACGCTATGCTTCCACTTAGTTTTCCCATCTGTGTGCTCTGTCTCTTTTGCTCTCTCTGTCTCTCTCTATGGTTTCTAATATGCAGGAAATATATAATATTATACAATAGATTAGAGAAAATGTAATTAGCCTGTACTTTTAGTAATGTACTGACCATTAGGAGTGCTGTGCTTGCCCACATATCGTTTTCTCTTCCCGCTCCAGATGTTGTTTGTTTGTTGAGCTCGTTTGGGTTATGTCTTTTCTCCGCTTCATTAAGATGCCCCAGATCCCACTGTTCAGCCATAACGCCTTTATTGGGTACATTAAGATACAGTTTTATATATTAACCTCTCTCTCTTAATTCAGATTCAAAAACTGTCATTTAAATTTTGATAATCTCAATTTCTAAATATTAATTTGAAAACATATAAAAGGATCTCTCAAAATAAAATTCAGAATTTACAGAATTTTTTTCTCTCCCTGGGTTCTCTCTCTTACATCTGCTCTTTATGTAGCTGCGGTTTATAATAAGCAGAGAATTACACAATGAGCAGCGTGTGAGCGTATGAATCATTTCAGTAATGTAATGTACTGACCATTAGGAGTGCGTTTTTAATACGCACACACAATAAATGCTCAGCCGCATGTTAAACTTTATAGTGTTTAAAATGAGAGCAGCTGTTGACTTAAAGACACCCCAGAAAACATTGCTATACCTGTTAATTAGGTTTGTTAAGATTCCTGTCTCTATCTTTCACTCCACCCCCCTCTCTCACTAGACCTTGAGACTGTTGTTCTGTTGGTTAGTGTGAAAACAGTTTTTAAAATTTTGTGCACATTACAGAACCACATTTAGGTCTGTCAAAACAGCACCAATAAAATAATAATAATAAAAGAAAAAAAAAACAGAAAAAAAGAAACAGGTAATATCACTCACTGTCCCTCATGCTGTGGCAGACAAACATACACAACAGTCCTCATCTTCCTTGGGAAGGGGGCAGTTTTTCATTATTTCCTGGTCAGTTTTGCAGTTGTTATATGTTTTGGATGTTAAACTTTAATCTAAAAACAACATTATTTTTCTGAATTTGTAAGTTTTTTGTGTTTTCTGTTAGCAGGGGCAGTTCTGTCTCATTTTTGCTTGCATCATGACGCATACGCAACCCCTTTGCCTGTGTCTGCCTGGTTCTGTAGTCTGTAGCGTGTCAAGATAGTCTGCTATAGTGGCCTGATAGCATTTTACCCTGTTCCTATATTTGAATTTGTCAGAAAGTGATATAGTTGTCTCATTTTTTGTTTTGAAGTCTGAATCTAACTTGCCCCACAACTGTGATCCAGACCTTCATTATCAGATGTTAGTGGGACATCTGGACCAGCAGAAAGAGGGGACTGTTGCTCAGCTCTTGGTATGGCTCTATGATAAGCGTGTTGTATATAGATGTTTGCAGAACTTGATCTTTGTAAGAAATAGATATCAGCTAGTTCTGATCTGTCTTATTTTTTTGTGTGCCAGTGTACTGCAGCATGTTTTTCCAGATTTCTGCATGCAAGGGTCTTAACTAGATGTTTCTTGCACTGGTGAGTTGTTGATCTGTTAGTGGTCCTTATATAGAGGGCAGTCAGCTCAATCACTGATTGTAATTGTCTAACAGGAATCTCTATAGGACGCTGTGGTTTTATGGCATATCTGTCTCCCTTCAACCCATCTGAATGATTATAGAAAATGATTTTAGCAGCAGGTTTTAGGTCAGCATGATCTAATGCTCAGACAGATGGTGCGTTTAATGTGTCTGCAAGCAGAGATGATAGATCAGCACTTAGCAATGCATAAAACTGCAGCCGAGCAGTCATACACACACACACACAGTCACTTCCAGCACAACGATGAGTTTGAATTGTTGCTTTCTATCAGACCGTCTGATGATTTTGATCTTCAAGCCCAAGTTTAGCTGCTAGTTGGGATTTGACCGTATTCATTTGTCTCACTCACTCTCTCTCTCTGTCTCTGATGTTTAGAGGAGTTGGCGGACACTCTCTAATCTTTGCACTTTCCCCTCTGAGGACGGAAAGAATCTTAAAGGCTCTGTTCTGGTTGTCGTGGAAACTCTTTCTTATTGCCTACAGACGTACATTGTGCCACCCATATTCTCCCTTGACACTGCGTATGCGTTTTTACAGTATTGTAGTCCACTATCTTTTATACATTTTTACATTAAAGATTTATACTTTAATTTTAGAACTTAAAATGGAGAATAGACATGGAAATTTAACAATTCTGAAATTTAACACATACATAAAGTATGTGAAGTAACCTGCCTTTTTTAAGTTACACAAAATTGCAGAAGGTACAGACTGCAGCTGTAAGAAAGTGGTAAAAAGTTATGGAAAGTGTATAGAAAATAATTCATAGCCCTCAGTGGCCTGTTCAGGCACATCAGACAAAATGTAGTCACGTTTGCACAAAAAAAGCAAACAGATGAAGAAATTACCCTTCACATTTATTGCATCTAGCAGCTCGCTTGATTCTCCTGAACCTCCTAATACCCTGCATTTATTTATGTGCAGCATGTATAAATACAATGCAAATGCAACACAGAAGTGCCATATATATCATAAAAAGGTGTTTACACAAATGATAGTCACATGCAATATTAAATCACACATTTGAAAGTTTAATTCTTATGCACGCACAGTAGTAATTACCATGCACTAAATTATTTGCAATGACAACAGCTTATTATAATAAGTATTTTTTTGCATATTACATTATTCTGGCCACATTGTTGAAACAGTGCAAACATGTCAAATAACAGAACTTCATAAAAATGGTTCCTATTTTATGGAATTGATTCTGAATGTTTTGATTCTCAGCCTTAGAGGAGATAAGATGTTTGATGTTTAATCAGTCCAGACATAACAACTACATAACTACATAAATCCTTGTAGTTTTTTTAATTAATAATTATGCTTACAGCCCATAATTTGACCTGATTCAGAGCATGTCTCTTGTTTGACTGCAGGATAATGTGGAAAAGTTTGTGTGTGTGTGTGTTTGTTTCACATGAGTGGATTTTCCATGGAATGTTTCAGAAAAGCCTCTTTCTCACAGCACCTGCTTTAGGTTTAAATCGAGGCCTGTTGTTGGATTTTCTGTGTTTATGAAGATCAGTAGAGGATGAAATGTGCTTCTCTTTGAACATATTAAGAATGTATTGAGCCCACACAGTCTGACCTGATTCTGAGACCTTCTAGTCCAATATGAACCAGTCATGATGGTTTAGACAATTCTAGCCCAAGTCTGTTCACCTCAGGGAACGTTCTCTCGTATTGTTGTGTGTGGACCCAAGTGCTTTTGATTTCAAATTTTGGTTTAAGTTGATAGGAAAGATGTTTAGCACTTTGTCTTTCATCCAAATGTTGCAGAATCACACAAGCTCCAGTGTCACTTGATTTTGGGCAGGTCCAGCTCCTCCCACACCCTCAACCTGCATCTTGCTCATTTTCATTTGTTAAACATGTCACCCAAGTGTTGTCAAGTATGCAAGCGAATAAATTCCATATTGATCAGTAAATGTGGATGTTTTCGGACCTGTTGCTCTATGTCAGAGCTGAGTTTCTATGATCATTCTTGTAACCCACTGGGTTCCAGGCTGTGTGTGTGTGTTTCAGCTGGAGCAATACAATTATTGTGTTTCATGTCATCTTTAATTAAAGGTGTTTGAGTGTATCTACAGGAAATAACAGACTCAGTCAGGTGACCTTTGTAGCATACGTGTGTGTGTAGGTGTGTGTGTGAGAGAGTTGCGGCGCATACTGCTGTGAATGATCTAATCAGAAATCGCATATAACAGAATTAAAGCTACAATACGTTACTTTCTGGATTAAAAATTAACAAAAAATCACTTATTGAGCAAATACATAAGACATCAGTGTTCAAAACTTTCTCCCACATTAGTTTGTAACAGTGATTTATAATTGAAGTTGTTGTGTTGGATTTTGCAGGTAATGTCAGTTTGACATAATTTGTCTGTGTGATTACATCACTTTTTAAGACCTGGCCACCAAATCATGTGTGGGTGCTTGGGATGGTGACACGTTTGTTATAAGTCATTATATATATATTTTAAAATTTTGTGTTTTCATTGCATGTTTTTTTTCTCACAAATGCTTAGTTTTTCCTCCCCACATTTAGCTTCAGTTGTAGTAATAACCGGATTGAGTGTGTTTGGATGGAATGGTCTGTGTGTGCGCCAGAGGAAATTACACTGGGCTGATAAGCCTGCTCTAAGGGAGGGGTGACTTATTACTGTGGAATGCAGCATTACGATGGCACGATGAGAGAGAGAGCGAGAGAGAGATGATTAGACCTGCTAAATGAGAGAAGAACAGAGAAAAGAAAATCTAAGATGTTGGAGGACAGATGTTGTGCTTAAGTTACAGTATGTTATTGGTTATTACAATCATTTTTTGATTGCACTACAGTAACGATAGACCAGTATGCATGAGGAGCGTCCGCGATAAAATTGCCCCCTGGATAAAAAAAAGTTACTAAACTAAATACGAAAACTAAAATTTAGGAACAAATGTAAATGATGTACATGTACACTTCAAAACCTAACTGATGTATCACTGTAGTACATAAACGCATCTGATCTATGGGTGCCTCAAGACACAAAGGAACCTCGGAAATGTAAATGAATTGAAAATTGTCTGTTGAAAGAATGGCTCAGAACATTGAGGTTAGTCTTAAGAAAAAGACCAGCATCATGCAGCGACATAATATTTTAAAAATGGAATTTAAGTTGGAAAATGCCTTTTGGGAGCCAGTGTAAATAGTGACTGTATCTGAAAGAAAACAGCCACAGTTCTTCAGAGACTCTGGGAGATAAGCTATAGCTACTGTTGACCAGTTGATGTAATGCTGATAGGAACCTGTGGGAATATGTTTGCTCAATGTCCTGATTTATCATTTCCTGAAGTACTTCAAATAATAGGTCAAACAACATGTACACTTCATGAATAGACAGAACTGTTAGTGTACAGTAAATGCATCATTTTGTTTGATGTACATATTCACTGTTCAATTTATTGTTACAACCAAGAATCATTTAGTTTTCGTTTTCAGTACATAGAAAAACAACGAAATAAATAGATTTTTTTTCATGTCAAAATGTTATTCAATATCAATGAATCCATCTGCAAGCATTAGGTTATACCAAACAAAAATAATTGGCGGGGTTAGGTCAGAAATAGTTTTTTAAGATTACCAGGTTAGCATTTTGTACTACTGTCAATGTCATCACACCAAACTTGTTAAAGAACAAAGTGTATTTCCAAAGACATTTCTATTAGCTTGTGATGAGAATGAAAAGTGACAGGAGCTCAACTCTAAATCCAGATCAGCAGGCTGACAGTTTAAAGATTAATTACACCAACTAATGTCCACCTGAAGGTCTACCAAAGCCACAATCAGGATGCATGATAAATTAGGTGTTAACCTGGGCAGAGATTTCAGGTAGTCAAAAATGCCCCATTCAAAACCACTCATATAGGATATGGTATATCCTATATATATATGTATACATAAAAAAATATACATATATATATATATATATGTATATTTTTTTATGATAATAAAGTCATTGTATAGTTTGCATAGTTTTCTACAACATGATGCCACATGAGGTACTTTCAGTATGAGGAGTGAGCTATGAAGAGAGAGAGAGGTGCATTCTAGTGCATTCTGATGCGTTCATTTTCTGGAAGGTCTTGAAAGGTGCTGAATTCTTTGGATTGTTCAGTGTGGTTCTTCCAAAAATCAGTGTGGCTCTTTAGACAAATTGGCCTGAGAAACAAACAACTCTTAACAGTCTGAAAAGTGAAGGACTCTGCAGATATGTGTTTAGACTGTTTTTCACATTTATGATGCTTTTTTTAATTTGAAAACATGAATAAATAATGTTAACAGTAAGAGGATTTACCAGATCAAAATTGCTAGAAAACCTGCTTACCAAGATGTTACTGTGGTCCTTGGGTTGCATGAGCGTGTTTATTTCTCATGTGAAGTTTTAGATGTGGTGCGCATTTTTATGAGTACTGTGTTATATGGCACTATTAACAATTGTTTTTTAAAGCCCGTTACCCCTAAGCATCTTGATTGCCATGTGATGATTTAGATGTGCACATTTCATGCATATTTAGCCACACAAATATGTCTTGGCAAAAACAGATTGTGCTAATGCTAATGTGGGTGACTATTTTGCTGTTTTGACATGACCCATGCAAAGTCAATTTTATACCAATAGATTTTTGTCCTTTGTTAAAAATTAAATTGTCCTTTGTTTTTAATGTATTATGATTCTATTTTGCTCATAAAGAGTCGAGCTTCGAGTTTACAGCTGATTCAAACATCATGGTGGTTCAAACTTCAATGCCTTCATTAAAGACAGACTCAAGCCCCTGTGGCCCGACATTGATCGCTGTCAATGTAGACACAATATAAGGCCGAAATTATCTACTCTACCAAACTAAGACTGAATGTGATGTGTACATTAAGTGTTTAAGGTGAATTAATTACTGAAATTAGCAACCACTAGTTCTTCACTGTATCACCAAGTTCTTGCAGTAGATTGTAGTGCCAGTTTTGTTTATCAGAGCTGTGTGTTTATCAGAACGGGGGCCTGATGGAGCCTCAGACAGAGTAGAGACATTTTCCTGCTGCAAACTCATGCTATCAGACAGGATCAGGCGGTAATATATGAGTTTGATCACTCCTGAGGAGGTTTGCGTGCACACGCGCACACACACACACAAACACTGACTTCAGTAAACATTGATCAACATCTAGAATTTTTTCCTAGAACATTTGTATTCAAGTATCTAAATATGGGCAAGCCACAGACATCTGTGTCTTCTGTTTTTTAAGAGATTTAGAATTGCTACAGACATACAGGACAGGACCCATACTCGGAAATTGTGCTCTGGATTTAACCCATCCAAGTGCGCGCACACACACTAGTGAACACACACACACCGTGAACACACACCCAGAGCAGTGGGCAGCCATTGCTGCAGCGCCCGGGGAGCAGTTGGGGGTTCGGTGCCTTGCTCAAGGGTCTCACCTCAGTTGTGGTATTGAGGGTGGAGAGAGTGCTGGTAATTCACAATCTCCACCTACAATCCCTGCCGGACCTGAGACTCGAACCTGCAACCTTTGGGTTACAAGTCCAACTCTGTAACCATTAGGCCACGGCTGCCCCTAAAAAAGAAGCCTGCACCCGCTGTTTCCCCACACCGCCCTACTGGAAGACCGCCCGAGAGATGGTGGCCAACTGGACACACCACCCTCCAGTGGTGGAGCAGTGGAGCAAAGTTATAGCGCTCTTACCTATATCATACCCTAACACCCGCCTTAAAATGAAAGAATTTGCGATTTTGTAAATAAGTAAAATAATTTATTCATGAATATTTTTTCCAAATGAAGACTTCCCTGGATATCTCCTAAAACAGTGTCTTCCAACCTGTGAATGATCTAATTGAGTATTGAGAAAGACATTGAGAATGTGTAGTGTTGATCCTCCTCCAGGAACAGGGTTTGGAAGCACTACCCCAAAGGTGGTATTGTCAGATTTAGCTTGCTTCTGAGGACAATTTGGTTCCTGACCTAGCTGAGTAGGTTTGCGCACACATCACACATGCACTGTTACAGTATCAGTTAGGTCCAGATGTGGACTGGGCTTAGATGTCTGTCAGAAATTCCTGTGAAGAAAACTGGTCCATTACAACTCAAGATCAAATTGTGCAGGTGCATGTGTGTGTAGCAAACATGCTCCATTCGTATGTAAATCCTATTAAACTAGTAGGATAAAAGATTATCATGTTAAAATTTAAAACTGCTGTTTGTACTACTGAATTTATGATTTAAAGGTGGGATTTGAGCTTTTGTGAGTCAGACTGTGGTTTTTGGCTCAAATGTGGCTCAGATCAGTTCTCTCTGTGACCCTCTTTCTATAATTCCCTGAACACTAAAAGCTTTCCCTTATCTTGCCCATCATTCTCTCATTTCACCCAGCACCCTCATTCTGCTTTGAACCTGGTCTTGAAGCCGTGCCGAGCGGCAGTGTTGTAGATTGCTTATTCGGTCTTATTCTCGTTTGCCATAATCATCTGCATTTCTATTGTTTGCGTAAATAAACATTCTCGTGTAGTAACTCATGAACTATTATGCGCTACACATATTTGTATCCTGATTTGATTGTAATCCAGCAGGGTTTGTTTACACTCACACACATCAAACGTTGCACGCTGGATATTCATTATGTAGATGCGCTAATGAAGTAAAAGCACTTCAAAGGGCTCGTTCATGAATATTCAGAATTGTCTTCTGTTCCCGCTGGCTCTTTGAGAATGCACTTGTGTTTGTAAGTTCAGACCACATGGCCCCTGACACACTGATTTTATGTATTTAAACAAGCTAAGAGGGAGCCCATATGTATGTTATGAATTTCAAAGCAAGGCCAGCACACACATGCATGCACACACATACACACACACACACACACAATGAGGCTGTTTAACTTTTGAATCTGCAGAGAAGTGAATAGCAAGTGATATATAAAGAAAAAGTGAGATATTGATGACAAATGAAAGAAAAAGGGTGAATTGATCCTAATGAAATATTTAGTGATGGAGTGTTTTCTTATAGAATTCATTCATGTAAGTCAGAAGTTGGTGGTCCAGGACATCAGAGTGCTGTGACATGCAGAGTTGTCTGTTTGATGAGCTGACAATATCATTTTTAGAGCGTTTACTTGCGATATTGAAGCTCGATTTGCAAAATGTGGCAGTATATATTCCAATACTTGCAATGTCACTAGACATCATTGCAATAAGTTACAATATCTGCACTGTCACTACATGTTGCTGCACTGTGTCGCAATATCTGCAGTTTTTCACTGGATAAGTTGCTCTAGTTTGCCGCTTTATCTGAATATCAGTATGTATGTTTCAATATCTGCAGTTTGTTGCTGTATATGTTACACAAATGTGATGCTACACTATTATTTCCAGATTATTTTCTTCATCATCTCACATCGACATATGTGTGCTTAATGGGTCTTATCTCCCTCTCTCTCCCCATTCATCTGAGGGTCACATAATTATGACTTACACAGATGCTAAAACAGACAGTAAATACTAAAACAGACAGACCATGTTGTCATGGTACTTCATAAAACTTTTCCTTTACCAAACTTTCTTGTCTCAGTCTTTTCTCTCCCTATTTTTGTCAAATGTTCAAATTTCCTTCAATTTCAACGGTGCACGTTCACTCTTTTATGGTGGGGCCCTACAGGAAATGGGTGTGTGCATGTGTTAGTTTGGAGTGGGATAGAGGGGTGGAGGGAAAGAGGAGGGGAACCAGAGGATGCTGAATAAAATAATAAACAGCTGCCACTGGAGGGTAAGAGAGAGAGAGAGAGTGAGGAAGAGAGAACAGGAAAAGTCCGCTCCAAAATCCAGCAGTCAGAGGAGAGGAGGAAGAGAGACCAACGACAAAAGTGACAAGCCAACGAGTTTTAGGGAAACTTTTTAAACTTCTGGAAACCAAACAGACCTCAAGCTGCCAATGTCTGTGGTCTAAATTGGGAGATTTAATCCTTGAGCGCTGGAGGACAGCTTTATCTTCCACCTTTATTCTAAAGTATCTACGTCCAGTGCTGATGGAACCTGTGATCTAAATATACTTCTGGATGCTTTAAAAGAAAGACGGCTTGGGCTGGAATTATGAAAGATGACTCTCATCATCAATTTTACAGCTAAAACAAATCAAAGAGTTCTGGCCTGACGCTTTTCCTCATGCCTTGGTTCAGAGATATTCCCTTCAAAATCAGATCTCCACACTTCTTAGCTGGTCGCTCGGATTGTGTGTTGTTTCTAAACAAGAGTGAGACAACCGTGGTGCTCCTTTTGCTCTGCCCGCCAGCACGATCCACACAGAGGTTCTTTGATACAAGAAATTAAGTACTGACGCTTGTCTGGGGTCACAGGAACCTGGAGGGGAAACAAGACGCTTTCTGTGTGTGCAAGACATAAAGTATGTGTGTGTGCTTTTTGAGAAAGATTAGACCAGCTGAGATGGCGGCAGCTGATTCAAATTGCTAATCAATAAATGGATATTTGGATTGAAACTCTAACCCTACCTTAAAATTTTACTAAACATCACAAAACCTTCCAAGCCTAACAATATCTTGGATCTACTTCCAGCACCCAGTCAAACCTCCCCAAACATGGGGCCTGAACATACGGTTTGATCCCCTTTGTGAACATGAGGCTTGACCCAAACATTGCAGCATGCAGCTACCACCACATATCTACAAAGCAGCAGTGCACACACTGTTGAGAGACCGCTGTATGCTGCTGGCTGTGGTGTCTGTGTGTGCTCTTCAACAGATGTTCCAGCATATAATAAGGTGTATTATGTGCTTGTGGCCCACCAGAGGAGACTGATCCGTTTTCAGCTTATCTCCATCTTGCTATTTTGGAATGTAGGGTTGTAGAGACTGAAACCAAGATGATTGGTCTGAACTTCAGTCTGCAGGAGTTGCTGAAGAAGTTTGAAGAGGTATTGTCAGATTTGTTGTTTCTGGGTTGTTTTAATATGCAGCAATTGGTAAATATAAAACATTAGGCTCCCAAAGTAACAACAAACTTACAAATTGCCTTTGAGATAAAATACAGAACTACAAAATAATATATGGTTTAAATCAAATTGCAATCGCTGATAGACTCTCACTGTTAGAAGCTATACAAATGATTCAGTTCCAACTATCTACTGAAGATGTAGATGTTTAAATGGTAATCTGCATGCATCTGGAAAAACAGACCTACAAGTGATTTTGTCCCAGGGCCAAAAACTACATTTTGAGCAGGTTTATGACCAGTAAGGAATAATTTGGGCTTGTAAAAAGGGTGGCCATTGGAAGGTGTGGTAGAAAGTTTACTTTGGACTCTGTGTAGTGTAGCCTCTACAAATCTGTTAAGCAGAGTTTTAATAAAATATCATGAGCTGAGCATCTTGCACCTGTAGGAGTGTGTTATTTTAGAGTGTATTACCTGCTCTGGGGGTGTGTGTGTGTGTTTGTTTGTGTGTTGCTGGTTGATCGGAATGCTTCTATCAAACCACAGGAAAAGGTCAAAACATGAAAATGTCACTTGTTTTTTCTTTAAAGTCTCTCTTGGGTTTGTGAGTTAGTCTGGTTAAATCAGAGTGCACTGAGTGGCAGCTCAGGGGAGTCTATGGTCAGGAAGCAATTATTTAACTTTATTAACAAGAAAAGCTTTTTATTGCCTTATTTTATAGGTCAGACAGCCAATAGAGAAAGTGTGTGTGTGCGTGTGTGTGTGGCTGGTGGTTAAACTGATCACAGTTAAATCTTTTATTATAAATCTGTAACAAATGAACAGCAGAAATGACTCTCACTCTCACTGCTCTCACAGACCCACAATACAGTGTATACACACTCACACATTAAGGGTTGAGTCTAGTGGCAGTAGTAATTGGATTTTAATGATGTTGGTATGTGTTTGTGCCATGTAAATCAGGCATGTTTTCATACACAAGCACAATCTACTGTAAACCCTTGTCTCAGTATCATATTGCTTGTCCATTGACCACCCACAGTCCTCTGACTACCCACAGTCCTCTGACTGTCTGTCTGATGAATGTAGTAGAAAATTACAAGGTCCAATTTGGTTTTCTGATCTTAAGCAACTACCACGAGTAAATGTGCACAGATTTTTATCAGCCTTTCTGGAAAGTCTGACTTTTCTAATGCAGATTTCCCCCCCCTGTGTTTTCTGTACAGCTTTTCACAGTGACTGGTGCTTCGTTATTTAAAGTTTTTCCTTGTCTTTCTATTTTTGCAGTACCAGCCACTGTACATAAAATAATTAATCTCTAAATGGCACAAAAGCTAAACAAACTTCAGTCTGTGACTTTACATGTCAGATAGATTGTTCTTGGCTAAAAATAATTGTGATGTGCACCAGCCATTTTGCTAATGTTGAATAAGTCTTTCTATTTTAATCCTCATTTGAACAACTACACATTTACTCACCTTTTATTTTACAACCTGAAAAAAGCAAAACTAAACAGCCATTTTTTACAAGTGTGGCAACATTTTGAAAGGCTAGTTGCTGCCTATACACTCATGTGATGTTATTTGACAGCTTAAAAACAAAACTTACAGAAACTTTGTGAATATATTTTGTCAAAGATTATTTTTTTCTCTCCTATAGAAGTTTACTTTAGCAACACCAGCTGAATATTGAATATTAATAATGTTGTGACATTCACCCTAACTTACATGCTGAAAGGCAGATGTTGGCATGTGAGTGAGATTGTGTTCATTCAGACCACAAAGTGGGCTGAAAGCAGCCGACAGAGACATTTGTTGATCTTACTGTTTTCTTTCAGACTGTGGCCAAGCTCAATTAACCTTTGTCAAATACAGTGATTGTTGGAGGGAATGTTGGAGTATTTTTCTGTAACATGTTGGGGATAGTTACAGTAGCTGTTGTGCCTCTGGTATCAGCAGTATGCTGCTCACTGTATTCCCCCTAAATTAGCCATGGATGGTGACAGAAGAAGCAGTGCGCGAGATAGAGGGAGTTAAATAGCAGAGAGCACTTCACAAATTAACTGGAAAAGACCCAAACATCTTTCTACTGTCTCTCCTCAGCATCCATCTACATGCCTTGCTCTTTCTCTGTCTCTTAAAAGCTGTGTGTTCAGACCATAATAAAGAGAGGTTCTATTTTAAAACCTAGTCAGCTGTCTTGCTATCTAGTGCCTGCGTAGGTATACACCCTTCGATATGTGCAAATATTAGGTGAAATATAAAAAAGTTTTAATGCTTCTCAGTATTAAAATAATATAAAATATATGTATCAGCCATTTCTCTGACTCATTTTGGGTAGGATTTTCCATCTGACCTTGTTGTAGTGCATTCTGGGATTGCATTCCTCACAGAGGATGCATGGAATGATTTCTGATGATTTCTTTTAAATGAAAGTAAGTATTTTAGAAAGTGGCATGATTATGTAGCCTAACATTTTCAACAGCTTTCATGTTGGGGGAACCTACGGTACCTAAAAATGTTGCCTGAATATACAGTTCACACAGTTTTGGAATAGAGCTGTGGAGTGTACACTCAGTAGACTCACACACACTTGAACAGAGATAAGGAATAAAAAAAATGTGTGTGTAATTGTGGACTAGATTATGTTCTATTTCCTGTGCTCAGTGACTTCATGAGTGATTTAATGTTTGGTGTGATTAATTTGCAGTTGTACCTGCTTTCTATGGAGACGGCATGGAAAGTTTATGTTGCTCTTAGTTAATTTATTTATTTTTCCCCTTAATTATTATGGTGATTATGGTGAAATTAAACCAAATCTATTTGTCTCCTTTTTGTCTTCCTCTCTCTCTGTCTGTCTGTCTCGGTAGGACATCCAGGCAGAGATTGAAGCTCATAATGACGTGTTCAGGAGTGTGGAGGGGAATAAGTTAAGGATGGTGAAAGCTCTGGGGACCTCAGAGGAAGCAGTTTTCCTCCAGCAGAGACTGGACGACATGAACCAGCGCTGGAACGACCTCAAAGCCAAATCAGCCAACATACGGTCAGTTTCACACGCGCACATGCACAAACTTCATCAGTAAAACATTTTCTGAATAAGCTGTAAGATGTTGATATGGTCACATGAAAACACGAGTCACTGATAGAGATAATGGCGTATTTTGCTTTGTTTATGCTGAAATGTGTAATTATTTGCTTGTTAAAGTACTTTCCTCTAAATCAGGTAAATATGCAGAGTCATTTATGTGTATGTCATTTGAAGGTTGATTTCACCAATGCTGTGACACGTTGCTATGTTTAACACAAGAAAACAGCCCAACGTAGCACCATTGGCTCAGTCAATATGGATTGGGGTGGGACTGTCTGATTTTTGACCTATGGCAGATGAGTGTGTTGTGAAAATAACTTAATTCATGGGTGACACCAGCAGCATAGAAATCACATACTTTAGCAGTGTAGTAGTGTAGTGGATTATGTTGTCTGGATTGAAAAGAGGAATAAAGAAATTCCAGTGTGTGTAAGGGGCATAGTGTGAATGTGTTCTAATATGTGCTGTTTTATTAAATCTCATTAGGCACTAATTAGTGAGCACATGTATAATTACAAAGCTTGTTGACACCTCCATTAACACACACAGAGAGCCTCACACAAGAGTTAAGTTAGACTATTAGAACATACTCTGTGTGTTTTATATTTTACACCATAAGGCCCCACCGTAAGATGGGACTACTTAGTTTTATTTTATAAAAAGATGTTAAAATCGCCAGTACTATTCATACTTTGGATTTAGTATATGATTTGTTTTGAACCATTAACACAGATTAATATTAAACTAAACACTACCGACTTAAACCTGAACCCGATTACTTAAGCCACACCAAACCCATGCTGACAAACTAGCGTAGATAAAGTAGCACTGGAAGTATCTGATGGCCAAGTAGCACAGCCATTCTGCATCTGTGTGAGAGTAAATAACTTCCTGTATCAGCTGGTGGCATATGTCTGTATTTGTTACTTAAATAACTAAGTTGGCCAATGCTCAAAAACTGCCTGCTGGCTTGGTGTGTTTCGGGCTTTAGGCTTTGGGCTTGGTTCTTTATTTTTACTTCAGCCATTAAGTAACCAGAATCTAGCAACTACCTAGCAATACTCTAGTAACCATGTAGGACAACCTTACTGCCACTTAACGCAATACTAATTTAAAATGTATCCGTTTGGTAACCATTGCAGACATTGTATGACTAATTCTCGATGTGTATAGGCTTATAGTAAAGTACTTTTAAGTCATAGGCTTGACTAAGAGAAAGACCAAGCACTTACCAAAAAACTTAATTGTTAATGACAGTGTGTAGAGAAGGCATTGTCATCTGGATCCATAAACATTAATAACTGGATCTGTATAGTAATAAGCAAATTTGAGGTCCCTTTTGTAAGTGTCATTGTTGGTGTGCTGAAAACGTGAAATGTGTGTGCAGGGCTCATCTGGAGGCCAGTGCAGAGCGCTGGAACAGACTTCTGTCAGTGCTGGAGGAGCTGAGCTGCTGGATCAGTGTAAAAGATGAAGAACTGAACAAGCAGATGCCCATCGGAGGAGACGTGCCCACATTACTGCAACAACAGACTCACTGCACGGTCAGTACACACACGCACACTATACTGCAACAACAGACCCACTGCATGGTCAGTACACACACTACTGCAATAACAGACTCACTGCACAGGCAGTACACACACACACACTACTGCAACAACAGACCCATAATATGGTCTATATACACACACATTTTACTGTAACAACAGACCTTCTGCATAGTCAGTACACATACACACACACTGCTCGGTCAGTACATACATACACACGCATACAAACTTGACTATATTAGTGTGGAAATTCCATAGACTTCCCCTGGTTTTATATCAGGCTAATTTTCTATCCCTAAACCCTAACCCTCACACTAATGTTCATGACAGTCAGTACAGTAGTACTTTACAGAAACAGAAAAATTGTGTTTGTGATGTACAAAAAAACAAGGTGGTGGTCATGATATTTCACTGTTAGTGAGAACATTTGGGCCTCACAAATATAGCTAAACCTAAACACAAATACAGCTAAACCTGAACACAAATACACACACACACACTGCATGGTCAGTACGCATGCATTTATCATGCCTCCTCTTGAAACCTTACATCTCTGTTTTTTGATTTTTTATCTTCCTGTATTTCTTGTCTCCTCATTGCCCTCTTACACTCTTTTTGCCTTCATTCTCCTGTTTCATTAGCCTAATAATTTCTGTTTAAAGTCTCCTGAAGGCAGTATTAAGATGTTTATGCCAGTCTCTTAAATTATGAAGCAATAACATGATCAGGGGTGTGCTGTGACTGTATATCAGCAGACAGGCGTTGACCTGAGGCCACAAATGATCACAGCATGTTGACATAGGATCATAACATGACTGGAATATTGCTTGCTCAACAGACATCATAATGTAAATAAATAGGGGAAAACAAAGTCCCAAAAACTCTTTTTATACCTACATTTATTAAATGTAGAAACTACATTTATATAAAATAAACTACATTTATTATTGAAAATCAATACATTGCTTGTAGTGTCGTTTCAATGGTTACTGGAGAATGATGCTAAACAGTAAAACATCCTACTGCTCTTTGGGTCCTTGGAACACCTAAAAATTAATGAGCCACATATAACTGTTGTATAATCATTAATAATACACAGTAATAATCTGATCCTGTGTTTGGAGTCCTGTGTCAGGGCAAGACCACTCATCCAGGTCAATCTGTTTAGAGAAGATGATTATAGAGCAATGGGTCACTTATATAACAAACAACCCAAATGTGTCATTAACTTGCTGTTTGCTGATGAGAGAAATCAGACTAATAATAGATCTGAGCGGAGCTGTTCAAATCACAGCAATTACTGAGTGTTTAAACCCTCACCTTCTGTCAAAAACATCTGAATCCTTGTTCTGAATCAAATACTGACCCAGGATTAGATACAGTAATTCACAGGTATATCTTTGTATAATTCTTTGTATAATTCAGACATATTTAACAAGAGCTATAGCTCGGTCCTGTATCAAAATGTTTTCTATTGTAAGATGTGGGCATGTCTACAGCACCCAGGACATAAGGCAAAATCACTACAGGAAATTATGGGAAGGTGGCAGGAAACTGTTATGCCTGTAACATTTTGGTTACTCTCTCTCTCTCTCTGTCTTTGACTAATGATGCTCTGGAGCAAAGAGAAAAATTCCCCTCATTTTGACTTTCTGCCTCTCTCTCTCCTCACTTCATTCTTTTCTGTGGCGCCTATAATAGCTTGTCTTTGAGCGGCCACTTTCGTAGGGCTTTAGCCATGCGGGTACATAACGGCGGGCCTTTTCAACACGTCACAACTGATTAGTGTTGTGCCAACCAGGCGAGCAAAATAGAGCGTCTCAGAACATGAGCTAGAAGTGAAAATGTATAGTTTACTTAGAACAGTTGAGCAGTCTGTGTGAAACACTGAACCAGACAGAGGGACTTGGATAAAATGACCTTTACTCTGTGATCAGTTAAATTCTGAAAAAAAATTGAAAGTGAATTTCTAAAATATTATTATTATACGGTGGTAAACCTTGCATAAAAAATGTTTTATATACATGTTTATATATACGTACATATGTTGTAGCCTCACGACAGTCATTTCAATATGACTGTAAGGAGTGTCTAAGCACACCACTTCTATTATTGATTAGCATTAAATAAACTCCTCCTGATGTCTCCATAATAGTGTTTATCAATTATACATCTCATTATCATTATCCCTCCTTTAGTGCTTCCGTAATTGAAACTATCAATCGCTGTTCAGAAACTGTGTGTATGCGGTGTTATTCTCTGTTTTAATGCTAAAGTGTTTACATTTATGTTTATGCATTTGGCACTGCAAGTGACTTCATGGTATACATTTTATCAGTATGTGTTCCTTAGGAATTAAACCAATGACGTTTGCACTGCTAACGCAATGCTCTACCAAATGTAATGTAATATTTAACTTTATAAATATATAAAAGCTGTATAAATAATTTGAATGTAACAGTTTGTCCAAATGTGAAAATTGTCATTTACTAAGTCGTTCTAAATGATTACAGTATTATTTTTTTCTCATGTGAAACAAAGCTGCTATTTTCCAGACATTGAAAATAAATGTGGACTAAAGTTGTCCAGCTTCAAATGTAAAATTCACACAGAAAACCTGTAAAAGTGGTCCATATGAGCCACCTTCTCATTCCTACAATCACAAATACTAAATTTACTAAATTTAAATTATTGTTAAATTAAATTATTCTTGTGCACCAACATGATGTGTGGTGATTAATGTGAATGTTTCAAGTTGCCCTTTTTTAATCAAATCAAATTGCTGCTCTGTGTCAGTGGACATATTTGAGTAGAATTTCATTTGGCTTCATTTTAATTATTGATTTCACTTGATGAATTTGACGTCAAAGCAGTGATGAACTCAACATTTCTGTGGAAGCTTCACTTAGGTTTAATCAAGACTAACTACTGAGTTTACTGATAACATTAAAAGATACTTAAAATGCCTGGTAGTACAGTTATATCTTAGAAATGCAACTGTGTAATTATAGTAATCTAAGTGTATGAATGGAGATTTGTAACTTTTTCAGAATGTGAGGACAAAGCTCATGGAGTCAGTGTCATTCAGTAAATAATTTTTCTGTATCAGGGCAATAATTTATCAGTTTTTATTTTGTTAATTTCTTTCTTTTTTGTAATTATATGTTGTATGTTTAACTAGAAGTTTATTTTTATTAAATGATTTTGCTTATGTGGGGGCTTATAAGCCCCTTTTACACAATAATCCAATTATATAACAGTGCATTAGACAACAATTAGAAAAATAATCCAGTAATTATATGCTCTCACTTTATACCAGTAATGTACTGATAACGTTACAACTTTTCTTACAGGTATATTGCCAGGACTAGTTTACTGGTATTTTTGACAAGGTCTTGTTCACACATGATTAAGAGTGCATGTGTGAAAGGGGCTATGGACTGTTACGGGAGTCTAGGACCTCCTCACCAAACCCCCTCATGTCAAACATTGGGTTTGCCTTAAATGACCTTTACATAGTTGGACACTGTATTGCCACTAATTGCTGTAGTTTTTGCTCTGCTTTTTTAAGTACTGGTGATGTCTGTTTGATTTATGTACATCATTTAGGTCTGGAGTCCTCTGAGTGTTAAATAAAAGACCGCCTGAGGGCTTAGACTTTTTTCCCTCACCTGAGACTGAAAAAATGACCCTCACTTTAACTAATAAGAATTCACTATCAATTCACTCTCAAGTTCCCCTTTATGCAAGCAATAAAGAAGTGAATGACACTTAAGTAGTCTCGGACCCACCCTGGTGAGTTTTTAATGTTTTTGAAATGCTTACAGTGCTTCTATGCAGAGCGTTGTCTTTTATCTTAAATTAAGTTTAAATTAAGACATTCGTTTTATAAGGCTCTATTTGCTGCTCAGGTCTCACTTTTAATTTGCACAATTTTAAATGGATTTGGTGAGGTTTTAGCATTGGCATATAATTTAGGTCCACAACATACCATTTACATTTACATTTAGTCATTTAGCTGACACTTTTATCCAAAGCGACTTACAAATGAGGACAGGAAGCAACTTCGATTACAATAAGAGACAACAGTGACAACAAGTGCTATACACAGGGCTCAGGTTTTTCAACGCAGTATAAGAAAGTTTTTTTTTTTTTTGTCCCCAAATAGAAGTGGGGGTGTGTTAGTAAATTAGTCGCGGAAGAAAAGACGAAAAAGATGAGTTTTTAGTTGTTTCTTAAAAATGGCTAATGAATCAGCCATTCTGATGGAGATATGGAGTTCATTCCACCAACCGGGCAGAGTGAAAGAGAGAGTCCGGGAAAGTGATTTCCTCCCACATTGGGATGGAACCACCAGGCGACGTTCGTTAGCAGAACGCAAATTCCTGGTGGGCACATAAGTGGTAGGGAGGTGCAGATTCAGTAGTTGCCTTGAAGGCAAACATCAGGGCCTTGAATCTAATGCGAGCAGCTATTGGCAGCTAGTGCAACTGGATGAGCAGTGGCGTGACGTGTGCTCTTTT
>JAZGTJ010000886.1:0-73574 GCA_036877575.1 Botia almorhae | reverse complement strand
ACACATTGAATATTTGCTTTAATGTGATGCGAAAAGAGCGCAATAGTCAGTTTTAATGAGCACTTACCTTCACTTGAACTGTTTAATCGGGTGTGTTGGATGTGCCAGAGTGAAGTGAAGTGACAGTCAGTATTCTATCCCGAAACAGACCCATGTGAACGGTCCGCCTACCGTCTCTCGGTCTTGCATCAAATGCTGGCGTCACAGTCGCTCTATGAGCAGCTCCGATGCACACATCTCCCTCCGGCAGCGATCTTCATTTCCTCCCTGCCCACATTACCACACCTATTCATTATCTTATGGGCTTTTTTATTATTAAACATAGCTTACCATCCGTCAAATGTGTTATTGTTTCCAACCTTCTTGAAAGGAATTTATAATAGTGTGTGTTTCACGACCTCACTCAGTGTGCGGAAAGAGCCGAACCAAATCCGCAAACAGCATTGAATAGATTTCCAATAACAGCCTGTATCGGCTCTCTCTTTCTCTCTCTCACACACACAAACACACACACAAACACACACACACACTGCTTCATTGATTTCAGTTCCTGCAGACGTTTTGCAAGTACTCGAGAACAACTGTCATAGGAAATCTCTTAAGGTTATGTGAGAAGTTGCCTGTCTCTGCTCCAGCAAGTGTGAAAGGAATAAGAAGCTACATCTTGGCCTGGAATCATGTCTTCACAGACCGCAGTCATATACCTGCCTTAACCTCCCTCCATCCACACCCTCTTCAAACTGCTGTTAAATCGCCCACTACAAAGAATCCGGCACACTGTGCACTCATCCTAGCTGTTATTCGTACCCGGAACCACTTCATGTGTCCTTTAATTACCTTTAATCTTATGGAAAGCTGGAACATGCAGCTGGATTAGGGCTACAGAGAGCTGAACACATGCTTTAAAACAGATCGATTCATTACTGCGGAGCTGCATGTTACACCTCTACACACGGTCTGACTGACACAATGTTTCTCTCTAAAGATTACACACTGTGTGAACTACATACAGTGTGTTTAAGTGTACTCAGTGTTTTACACTCTAATCATTACAGCACTGTAGTGAAATTGTTTAATAAACCAATGTGATTTGTAGGCGTCAGAATAATCTGCAATTTATTAAATGGCTGAGCTGCTTCTCTGGGTGAGTTAAGTGCCTCTATTAGGTGCATTTACATTTATGCATTTAGCAGACAATCTTATCCAAAGTGACTTACAGTGTATTCAAACAGTTACATTTGATCAGTATGTGTGTTTCCTAGGAATCGAACCCACAACCGTTGCACTGGTAATGAATGCTCTACCAGCGCACATACATGTTTTAAAATGTTTTAACAGATGTTGAAATGTATAGCAGAAATTACTTTTCATAAACGTTTTTTTTGAGAAAAATGTTTCTCATTTTCCAGTCAATTAACAATTATTCGGTTGTGTAATTTATGACTAAGCAAAAGGAAAATAACAAAAATAAACATTGTTTTGTCAGATATCAGAAAGTAATAAGGAGAGATAACATTAGAAATCTAACATATCTGTAATTTTAGGATGTTTTTTCATGAACATCCTACACAATGCTCTGATTATAACGCCTGGAAGCAGTTGCTAAGTTACGGCTTCCTAGTTTTCTGTTTTTTTCTTTTCCTTTCTTTTTTACGATGCCATCCTTAGTTTCTCTAATGAAATATTCAGGCAGTTCTTGTGAAGTTCTCCCTTGGACTTTGAAAGATATATTTTAGCTTTTAGAAACGCACACTTTAAAAGTAAATTGCATTCACATTACAAACGGCATCTGGGATTCAAACTATATTAAAAAAAGGAAATGAACATGAAAAAATGAAGAAGAATGCTATTGCATCAGAAGTGGAATATATCCATAAAAACATCTGTTTCCTGTGCAGCATCAGAGCAGCGCTGGGAATTGTTGACATCAAAACAACCGTGGACATCATTTTGGACACAGGCTTTGATTACCATAACTTTGACCGTTGAGAAATATTGATTTTTATGGCTGCTGGCTTTTTGCTGGACATCTGAATGTGTTACTGCTTGATATGGAAATGAAAGAACATCAAAACACAAACAGGCCAGCATGAAAATCTTGTTGTAGTGCAGTGTTAAAACATCACTGTCCCGCCAAATGTCTCCACGCGGCAAACCTGGGCACAGATCCCGTATCTGCTTTACTTTATATAGCCCCCCAGCTATTTATATCAAATTAAGTGACTTCATTCGCTGCATTAATTACAGAGTTAAGAATCTAAAGGGACCCCGAGGGATTAATTTAAAAGGATTGTAGATATACTACGGTTAGCAGAGAGGCCGGAGAATGTCCCACTTGTACAGAAATGCTGATCCATTTTTATATTCCACATGATTCAATGATTTTAAATGGCTACAGGGTAATCCTGTATGATCGGAGTGTAAAGTTGAATTGAAAAATTAATGTGAATTTCATAATTTCGTAGTATTTGGTAAAACACCCATTTTTGCTTCAGTGACAACATGATCTCGAGCTGACAGGAACTTCACGAGTGGAAGAGCTGATGATCTACAGCATGTTTCTCCAGAAAGATTAGCAAATGTTCCACACAGCATCTTGTGTTCTTCAACAGAAGCAAGGAAACCTGACCTGCTGTTCAAAGGTGTTAAAATAGAAACAGTGGACAAGTCAAAATTTTATTATTCATTTTTGTCGTAATGTTCCTTTGCTTTAAATGTGTAACACTGTAAAACATTGACATCATATGAACTGTTACAGTCTGTTACACCCCCACTGTATGTACACACTGTATTTGTACTTGATTTTACAGAGAACTATTGTCATCTGGAGAACTGTGTCTCTTCTACCAGAAGCTCATAAAATATTTCCACAATATTAGACTTTGCCATTACAGCAACAGACTAAACTCAATGTTCCAGATCTGACGGCATCTCATGGGCTTGTGTCTTTATGCGTCTCTCCTGAAGGGTTGAAGTCCTTTTAATGTTTCACGTCCCTCAGTCATTACCGTGACCCAATTTCTTTTGAAAACACTGTTCACAAATTGACTGTGATGACTGTGAGCACTTTTAAGTGAACTGCCCCCCCGAGTTTCTGCATCCGTCTCAGAAAGCAAAAGTGCTTTGTCAAGAATTTCAAACTGTATTTCTTGTACGCCGGAGGCAGGAAAGGAGAAATCACAAGCTACGTTGTGTCAGGTTCAGGAAATGTATATCTGCTCATTATATTTTTAAGATTTTAAGCTTGAAAACAGCCTGTTTTGTAGAATTGCTTTAAGAAAACTACAATAATTGAGGTACAATGTTACAAGTTTTTTTATTGTATTTTTGCAATCAGAGCACATAGTGTATGTTTTCCTGTAGCTCAGTGGTTAGAGCATGGCGTTAACAACGCCAAGGTTATGGGCTCGATCCCAGGGATTGCACATACTCAATGTATAGTGATCAATGTGTAGTATAATACAGTGTAAGTCGCTTTGGATAAAAGCGTCTGCCAAATGCATAAATGTAAATGTATGTTATAACCCATCGCTGCTCAGAATCAGAATTAGCTTTATTCGACAGGTGCGCAAACACACGAGGAATTTGTTGTGGTTTTTTAAGGTGCACAATGATGAGGGCTTGTGTTCCAGATGTTGTACACAGTAAAGTACAGTGTGATACAGTAAGAATATACAGTAAAATATTTATTTTTCTTTTTTGATAATTTTACCAAGTTGACGTCCTCTCATTTCTCACTCAACTGTTTACCAGTTCTGAAGGAATCAAGCCTGCTTAAAAATCAAAGTGCAGATGAAATAGCAGGACTCTTAGTCATTTGAAGGCAGGGTAAGTGATCATTTCCAGAAACATTATCTGTTATGCTGATTGAAAGTCTGATTAGTCTAAATACATTTATATAAAAATAATCACTAAATATATTTATATAAATATATATCTTCTTCTGTATACATCTGCTCACATGTTTTGGCTCATGTGAAATTCATGTGGACAAGTGAGAAAAACATGGAATCAGATGTAAAATATGTGGCTTTGGAACATTGCTGTGTCAATTCCTAGAGGAAACCTGTGAAATCACATGTGAAATGTTGTGACATGTTCTTCACAGCTTCACGTGTTTCTGCACATGTGAAATTCACGTGTCTTTCCTGTTTATGGATGTTGTACTTGCCTGTCAGACTATGTATTTGCGTAACTCTATTGTGCACTATTGGAGGAGGTGTGGCTTTGGAGAGCGCCCTGAAGAGAGGGCGGGATCTGATGCTTTCACTGCTAGCTTGCTCTTGCTAGCCTCTGAGAAACTGCCTACCCCACATTTAAATCACAAGCACACAGAGCAGACTACAGGAAATGTCTATTCCTGAAAGCTGTCTAAAAATCCCATTTGTGTGGCTTTTTATTTGAAGTGTATTTTCAGTAAGATCTGAGTCTCTATGATGATGAGACTGACAGATTGAGAAATTGTGGAATTTTAGGCAGGATGATTAAAAATGTAATAAAAGGTGACAAATTTTGCAGATTGTCACCTGATACAGTCACAGCTTCTAAAAATATGGGGAAGCCTCATGACAATACACAGCATATTAAATGTAAATCAGTCTTAATTCTTATATAAATCTTTCTCCATACATCCCAAAATACAGCGTTAGTTACATTTGTTCAAGCTGCGAGAATAGAGAGCAGGCTTACATTCTCCTGTAACACTTTACAGATCTGTGTTAAATGTAACGGCGAGTGAGAACTGAAACGTAACTGGCTAACATGCAAGGAAACATCTTACTGCATGTGTTGCAGAAAATGCGATATTTGTAACACCCCTTTATGCTTAGAACATAGCATTTTATGTATATAATGTATTGTTTCTGTGTGACCAGGCCGTTATAAATATACCTTCCTTAATCTTTTCAGACAGTCAAGTGAGATTTCTCTTAGTCACAGGTGTTGTCAAGGTAACTTGGCCTCAGCTGGACACAATTTTTAGCTTTGTGTCTTGCCTGAGTGACTTAACATTTGGGGTAATAGCAGAGCTAAATCTGTTATTTACAGGAACACCCCAGCAAATATTACTCATCTTTGTTACTTCTAACCGATTTCTTCCGTTTCTTTTCTTTTTATTATATATGAAGGTCACATTAAAACTTTTCTCCTCCTCTTCTGCTTCTTCTTCATCTCATCCCTTTTTGCAATAACTTTTAAATTAAATAAAGTATAGCGTTCATTGTTTGTACCATTGTTAAACATAAAGAATGATCACATTTCTGGAGCTAGACAATTAATTCTTTCTAAAATTATAACTGTCCACAGGCATTATTTCCACCACAACAAACAAATTTGTGTTTCATATAGTTTGAGTATTTGATTATCTAACAGAAAACAGTGCTAATGAAGAGCCTGCTTGAAATATATGAAATATGAGACATCAAGATAAATATGACTTATATTTTATGACTTATTATTGTGCATTATTTAAATCAAAATAACAGTACATATTATGCTATATATATACAGTATATATTATGCTGTATAATAATTTATAATTTGCCATTGTGAGAAAAAAAGAGTCTGTCATTTTATTCCAATATGGCTATTTAAACATCATTAAAACATCCTCTAAATCAGCTCTGAACTGCTGTCATGAGGACCAGTGACAGAAAGTCTGCAAGCAACATCAAGATTATGTTCTCAAGAGGAAAAATGCTGGAGAGAGCAACAAAAAGATGAACAAATCTTTCTAGAAGCACAGAGTACACTGTTATAACAAAATGATGAACACTCGGCCGAGACACTACAACCATCTGACCTTCCTGCCAAACCGAGTGACCAGAGGAGAAGAGTCATTTTCAGAGAAGTGACCGAGAGACCAACTAACACGCTGACAGACGTTCAGAGTTCTGTGGTTAAAATAGAAGAAACTGCCAAGACATCAACAATCTGTACAACGCCTCACGGAAGACATTTCTGACTTGTTGCGAAATCCAAACAAAATACTGAAAACAGCAGCCATACCATCAACATGGTGATGTGAACATAATGCTCTGGGGTTTCTGCTCACATAGTGCTACAGCATATGGTGCGAACAGTGCCACAGTCATGGGTTTGAGTCCCAGAGCACGTGGACTCACAAATGTATACATCATTTCCCTATAAGGTGCTTTGCATAAAAAATGTCTGCCAATTGCATAAATGCAGATATATTTGTATAAACTTTTGTATTGTATAAACTTAAGCTATTTTAACAGCTTTGTCTCATGGATTATGTCCGAATATTGCATTAATATGAAGATAATACGAGTAGATCTTGCACATAAGCGTCTCAAATGCTCTGGTGACTCTGTGTGCACATTTGCCTGTTATGTGACTCAAGACAATAAAGAAACAGCCTGTTAATATCTCTGCTTGTCTTTGACAGATAACACTACACAGCTCTAGCAATCCTTCCTTATTTAAAGCCTGCTGGCCAGACTTTCACAGCACTCATCATTTCCCTTTCTACCCCGAGTGACTGAGAGCCACAGAAACCTAAAGCAGCTCATAGGAACAGCTACAGGCTAACATGAATCACGAGGGTCTCAGTGGAATACGTGTACAGCTGCCACTGTTTTCCTCTTTCCTGATGCTGGCTGTGCGATGAATGAGTTAAGTGGGTCACAGCTGTTATGACGAGCACATATTTCAGCTTGTGTGTAGAGTTTTTCTACCACTGGGCAAAAACAGAAAATGCATGTTAGCCTTACGCCTCTTCCCCTGTGAAGAAGACCGAACGCTAAATCATTTATTTCACCCAACAGTTTTCACATGCGATTTCTCTGCTCGTGTTGGTTGCGCTCAGATTTATGGGTAGCTTAAGCTATCAGCGTCTACTCATGTTCAGTGTACTTGAATATAAGGCCTAAAATACTGACACAACATGCTCTCCTATCAGAGCAGTTCAATGGAATGCCAAAGCCAGTGATGAGAAACTGAACAGATAATAGAACAGATTCCTGTAGCTCAGCTGGAAAAGTCAAGATCTCGGCTTTAATTCCCAGAGAATGCAAGAATTCATCAAATAAACAGTTTGACTGTGCATATAATGTAAATGTTAATCTTATCTTTTGTTACTTAATAACTAATCTATTTTTTAAGTCTTTCACAATGAAATAAGAAATAAATCAAAAACCGAATGATCGAGTATTTTGAAGTTCATTTAGGTTAATTGAGGATCTCTTGGTATCTCTGCTATTTAGACCAGTCCAGGTTGGACCAGCATAGCCTTGAGAAACATGGACATCCAGCATAGTCTTTCTGATGAAGCATTTGTTAAGTGTCAGTAAAGTTTTGCTGGTTAGCTAGTTAGTGGAGACCAACACATCAGCATCCTAAACTGAAGACCAGCAGCATCCCAAACACAATTTATTCTAGTCCTCTGTCTGTCTTTCTATTCTAAATGTTCCAGTATCTTATTCTGATTGTGGGCAGATATGTTCTGATATGTATTCAATTCTTTAGAGTATTTATTTCTCCACACTTCCCTTTATTGTCACTGCATCTCCTTAGATGTTTTTCTTTACAGTTGCAAAACCTTTCTTGTCAAAAAGAAACTAAACACTGCGTATTTCTAAACCACCGACTCCATAATACGTTTTTTAATCTAAACCTAAAAGACCTCATATTCAAAGTTTTCATGCACTAAAACTGCACAAATGTTAACAATAATTATGAATGAGCCCTAAGTAATCATCATAATTCATTACAGTAATTATACTCTAACTGTTTATTGCAAATAAGCCTGCCTTCTGAAACTTACAGTTTCCTGGGGCTTGTACATCTGTCAGCACGCAAGTGTTAAAAAAACAGAGGCTCATGCATCATAGCTTGAAGTCTTGATGATGGATGAAAGATCAGAGGTTCTGGCCAGCAGTAAAGCCACAGAGCGACCTCTTCCGCATGAAGACACATTTTCATTTACCTCACACAGCTGGGCCATGTGTCAGCAACACTCGAGATGTAATACCACGTTCTGACCTTTTTAACTCTGCCACAACAGTGCCTGTCAGAGTAAAGCCATTAAATAAGTGGCCCAACTGAGACGTCACATGCTAAATTGTATTGCAGACCACTTCTCACTGTAAATCTGTTGCATCCATCTCGCATTTTATACTGATGCGGTTCTCCTGCACATTCAGGCAGAATGTGTGATTGATCATTTCTATAAGCTCTGTAATGGACAATCCAGCGGACGTGCTTGTTAAAAGAACAGATGAAAACAGTCTCTGGAATAAGAGAGTTATAAGACATTCTGGAATAAGAAACCATTTCCTGCGAAGAGATTTGCACCTTGTTTACACCAGTAAAAGGAATGTCATGCATATGGCAAACAAACGTTTTGTTGGAAATACAGGACACACCTTCAGATTCATGCACTCTCATACTTTGGGCAGCCTTGTGCATAACGCTGACTCTACACTGTACTTTAAAACATCAACGTCTCTGATGTAAAGCAAAACATTTTTCTGTTAGAAACAGGACACACACAACATTAGTATTCATGCTGGCTCAGTCTATCATTTTGATTTTCAAGGATAAAGAAGATAGTGATTTAAGGAAAGAATTACAGATCAAAATCTTGCAAATAAAAAATAAACATGGGTTCGGTGTTTGGCTGGATTAGCATGTTGTACAGTTAGCCCCACCGGTAGAGGCTACAAAAGCATCTTTCTCCACAGATGACTATTTTTAAAAAGCCATGTATTCAAAATGTAAATTGCAGATAGCTTTCTCCAGAGATGACAGACTTACCTCGGCATAACCATGCTCTAGAGCTAAATGCTAATGCTAAGGTTAGCTGGGGAAAAGGTTTCTTGATAGTATCACAAGACATGCAGCTGTTATTAATGAAGTATATGTCTGCCTGAGGAAATTTTACTCTGTCCAGGTAGATGCACTTTGTTTTGTTTTCGGCGTAAGTATTCAATACATCTGTATGACAAGGCATTTATCAATAATCATGTCTCTCTCGCTCAGAGCGAGAGGATTGCTCAAAGCGAGTTTTCTCTCAGCAGGGGCTGAATGATAAAACCAGCCCTGGAACTAAAGTGGGGTCATTACCAGAACTCTTTAAACAGGGCAAATTGCTGTCATACACTTCTGTGTTTTACGTCATTCAGACTCACGTGATTTTATCTGCGTCATTCAAAATGTCCCCTAAGTGATGTTTTGGCGCTGCGCTGATTACAGTCACAACAACGTTCACTTATAATTCTGCTCTCGGTCGCGTTTTCTGATAACGATGGATCTTTGCACTGGTTTTCTTTGATTTTACGAATGGGGATTATTCGATTATTCGTATAGGAGTCGCTGTACGTTTATAAGACATTGAAAAATGACCTAAATCGCTCGTCTTTGTAACTACATTACAGCATCTTCACACAAACTAACCCTAATGAGAAATGTCTAAAGCCACTTAAGCATTTAGCCCAATTATCTGTGTGTTGTGCAGAACACAAATACCTGCACACAATCTGATCTGTTTTGTCTTGTCCCGCATGTGACTGTATGATTCTGTCGTCTTATGAACCCCATCAATCTACAAATACTTCAGAGTGTCTGTATGTCTACAACAATTCAACAAGGTCTTGATTCAAAACATCACATCCTCTTCTTTTGATGTTCATGCTTTGTGGGACTAATTTAAACAAAAGTGGCTACACGCTTCGGTTCATTCACTATTCCTGCCAAACCAGCCAGAGACACAATGAGTCTAACACAATCCTGTATGTCACTTTACATGAGAATGGTTAAAGTAAACACATCTTTAACTAGTGCCTTGGTTTGACTCATAAACTAGCTGCTGTACCTTCATTAATTAAGGGCTTCGTGTAAATATGGGCTCCAGATCTCCTGCTATGTTTAATAATTCTTCCAAAAAACTGTCATTTTAATATTATCACACTTTCTTATTGCTTACAAACACTTGGGGCAAAGACAAACGTCTGGTTTTCAAGTATTTTGCTGGGGGGATGTTGGTTGACACATGAAATTATTTTTAGTACTTGACAGAACTAAAGTGGTTAAAATAATAACTTCTCCTACTTTGGACTTTCCTTCCAGGTTCAGATGAACCTACGGCTGCAGCACATCTAATGAAAACAGATGGCTCAAAACAAACTGCCACAGTAAAACACAGTTTGACATTTTCTCCATACGTCTCGGTTCCCCTTCGCAGACTTCATAGACAATATGTGAAAAACAGGAGAATCAATGGAGAAGGAATTTATTAGCCACCTTATATGACTGCCAAATCCAACCATCTGTTTCTGTTGGACCAAACACAGAAGTCCAATGCTTCACTTTAACGTCTTGGCAAGGCAGGTACGGATGCTGTTTTATCTGGTTAGATTAAAGAGTTGCTTTGTGCCTCTCCCACTGACGCAATCAAAGTTTGTGTGGCATCAGTCATCAGTCACTGAACCTGAATGATGCCGTGGATCCAGGAATCATTCCGTGTGTATAATCTCATTCATGCATCTATCTATCTATCTATCTATCTATCTATCTATCTCTGTGTCTGTCTGTCTGTCTGATATATAAGATTAATTGGTAGAATCTATATATTTTTATCAATGCTCCATGCATTAAAAATGAATGTCTGATTTAAAATCAAACATGGCTATGTAAGCATGACATATTATTTTCTTTATGTAAAGTTCTCGCACTGGCTGCTGCTGAGTATGCTAATACAACTGAATGTTTGTTACAGTGTTGAGGAGAGTTAGCAGAGCTCTCAACACTGTATTATTCATGAACACTGATTCATAACACTTTAATATTACATTTGTCTTGGCTGAACAAGTAACAGCACCATCAGCCACGGGTCGAGTAATAAAGGCAGAACAGCCCACAGACTTCAGTGTGATCATTTCGGGTAACTGTAAGCAGTTATGCACCGTGCATGCTGTATGAATATCTACTGCTGGGCTGCAAAAATATTACAGAACCCTTATTTGTCATCATTTTAATAAATGCACAAAATTTTAACAAATGCATAGCTGAGAAATATAAAGGCTTGAATATGTTTGTTTAGAGAGGCCAGAAATCTGTTTAAAGCTGGAGTTAAAAGAGACTAATGTCTCCCCAACTACAAAAAAACAAAACCATTAGTTTTCTGCTGTAATGCATTTCAAGCCGAGCTAATAATGCTATAGTATTCACGTCAGGATTCCCATTCCTGAAAATATGTGCTCTTGAATTTGCTTTTTGTTTAAAGTAAAACTCATAGTTGGTGTTCGTGCTGTTGCTTACAGTTGTAAATGCATCGATCCATTCAGTAAAAAGTGTGTCTGTTATGCAATGCCTGACATTGTCTCTCAGTTCTCAGAACAAATCAATCTTTCAGTGAAGACTGCGGCACTCGTGAGCATATACCATAAACACAAGCAGTGAAATAATATTTCTACTGATACCACCGTTTCTTTAAAGAAGGGTGATGCAACTGAGATATTTTACATAACATGAAATGACACTTAACTCAGAAATGATGAAACCTTCCTAACTGATGCAGATCTTCTCTTCAGTGGAGGAAGTGCAAACGCTGCCTACACACACGCGCCTTTAAACAGGTGGTGGCATGATAAACAATTTAATTGGCTACGGTGTGTAAAACTCCTCGATCTCTACACTCTCTCTCTCTCTCTGTCTACACAAAAATACATACATATGAAAAAATGTTTTAAACATTCTCTCTCTCTCTCTCTCTCTCTCTCTCAGTATATCGGTCTTATTTTAAATATATATATACCGAGAACATTTAACGTTTTCTCAACACCCACAGTTAAACTCTGTTCCAAAAAACAGTTTCTTTGTTGGCTTCCTACATAGGCAGCTGTCTTCTGAGTGCTAACACTAAAATGGAAACTGTGACTGATTTGGAACGCTCTACACAGGCAGCAGCGGTGTAGCTTTCATACAGCTCATACCTCAAGCAAACAAGATGCATCCAACATTTTTAATACAGTTTTATATTAGCATTTTTAAGCTTACTGCACAATACTCTAATAATGAAATAAATAACACATAAATATAATAAAATAAATAAAAAACACAGCACTTCCCAGTATACTGAAGACCCCATCCATGACAGATGTCCTTAGCTTACCTAATTTGCAAAAAATAATTAATAATTAAGCTTTCCTGTAGCTCAGTGGTTAGAGCATGGCGTTAACAACGCCAAGGACATGGGTTCGATCCCAGGGATTGCACATACTCAAAAACAATGTATAGTTTAATGCAATGTAAGTCGCTTTGGATAAAAGCTTCTGCCAAATGCATCAATGTAAATTTGAGCTGTCAGTCTGATATCCTGGGAAACATCAGATTTGTAAAATAACCTGCAATTGTACGTGTCAAACAGAGATGGCGGTAAAGAGGCAGCTTTGATGTGAAATAAAATCCTTTTCTTTTATCTATCCTTCAGAAGACGTTTGTTATTTCACTGAATTACTCTTATGATGTGCTTCTTAGAACATTTTAAAACCTTTTCAGAAATTGTGTATTTTTCAAGGATCTTTGTTTTGAGTTCAGCTAAAGGAAGGAAGTCTAAACATGAGGAATTTGTGTTATTAGGTAAACTAGACCTTGAGGTACCATATAGATTTATTAAATAAACTAACTTCCTTTAGTCTAGTTAACCTAAACTAATCAGTCTCACTTCTATTCGATCATCATGATCCACCCCTACTAGGTAGGCAGCTTTAGATTCTTGCTGGTTAAAACCTAACAGAGGACTATTGCTAGAGTCTTGAAAAATATGATGACATGCTCTTCTGGGTTTGGATGTCTGATTCTCAGACCACAGTTGTGTGTGGACCAGCGGTGGGGCAGATCTTTAAAGCAGAAGTATTGTAGCAGTTTTACCGGCCTGTCAAAGTTTTCACAGGATTGTTAAGTGTAATTTCTCCCCCTTCTCATTTTCTTCAGATGAGTCCAGACAACTGGAGCTGCTCAAAAGGAATAAAGTTGAATGCAAGTTTTAAGGAAAAGTTTCCTCTCGTAGCCGAGATGTTAAGCACGTCTTAGGCAGATGGGGCTCTCGAAAATAAGTTTGATTCCAGTCAGCACAGGACAGCCCTGGAGATTTAGGGAAAATTTAGTGCACGCATCATTTAGTTCCTTAATTTCAGCCTTCTGACTGGAGGTACAGTGTTGTATGGCTGATTGGCTTTTCTTCTCATTACTTACATAGTCTTCCTCCAGAGAGTCTCTCCTGTTGGAGAGATGATTTATTAAAGCACAGCACAACATATTCAGAAACAAACCGTCATTTCTACACCAGCTTGAGAAATCTGTGAACTGTCAAAGAATCTTTGCAGTGAAGCATGATTTGGCATTTTACAACCTTCATGTTATTACGTGTCAATTTGGCCAATTTGATAACTAAGACAGGAAGTCGAATAGCACGAGCATTGAGTGTGACCACGACAGATCTTTATTAGAAAAATAAGCATGAATTATTACCAAACGCTGCCAAAATCAGCTACAATAGATTATCCATCATACAATAGATTATCCAGGACACTGAGAAGCAAAAAATGTTTGACAAAAAATAATGGAGATAGAATCAGACAAAGGGCAACTTTAGGCAAAAGTTTATGACAAAAGGTAAACAACAGACGCCACATGATGCCTAAACTCAAAGAACAACCAGGAACGATAGTAATGTGCCATTTTCTCCTGCATTCTCTTTGCTACACTCCCATCTGAGCAAGAATTTCATGTGAAATAGCGAGATTTCACATGGGGAAAAGCACCATTAGCCACTGAGCTGTCCTGCTTGTATTTGATCTCATCGTTACACAAGAGTTTTTAAAAACGCTGAATGAGCGTTCGGTAAGTAAGACACGTTACACATCGCAGTGTTAATGCTGAGACTCTTTCTCTGTTCAGCTACTGAGGTGTGAAGAAAGTGATTCAAAGTAACTGGTTAGGAAAGACACCACAGCTCATCTCATTGTGTTTCCAGTGCTTGTGTGGTTATTTACAGACATTTACAGCAATGTACTTTGGTTTAGTTACATGGAAACAACGTTTGTAGGACACTGAATAGCTTCTTGGCCCGAGGTAAGCAGTGGTAAATGCCGGTAAAATATAAACGCTGGATTCTTTTCAAGCTGTGGCCGAGTTCTCCAGCAAGCTAAGTTACACGGCTTAGTCGTAAATCTGGTCAGCTGCCAAGTGACAGACAGACTCTTTCCCTTCAGTTTAGCAGAGTCAACAATTAGTATGTGGCAGAGCTCATTTCCATAGCTCATTAATGGAAGCAGCTTTAAAATTCTTCTGAAGCGTTTCGAGACAGACTCTGGTCATCACACACATCAATATTCTACATACGCCAGCTATGCAATCTGCAGTGAAAGTAACTCATTAAATATTCTTTGATTGATTTGGAAATGATAACAAATAAATACAGAGCTACAGGCCTCTTCAAAATCTTTCACAGCTCTGGTGTAATTGTTACATTTATACTGTTTAAATACATCAAGTCAATGAATGTAAAGTAATCCTACAGATGGTTTTACTCAAAGCAATGTACAGCACATTCAATCTAAGATTTTTGTCTCTGTGTGCATTCCCTAGAAATTGAACCCATGACCTTTGCAGTGCTTATTTAATTCTACTACATGACCTGCAGAAAAGCCATCGACATACAAGCATAACTTATAGACATCTAGTTGCTGTTATTAAATATTTAGGTGTAGAGGTTTGGAAAAAAATGTGTCCTCATGACCAATGATATCAAAATTCACAGATAAGGCAGAACGTAGTTTGAAGCACGCTGTGTGTTTGCCAGCCTTTTCTATTAGCCATCGCTGGTCAAACGTTGTGGTCTGTGAGAAAATATCCATGAAAAATCACTTTTGCGATAAGCTTTATTTCTTCTTGAACAAATCGGAGAAAATTGGCTTACAGAACGCTTCTGAATGAGCTTGACTCTTTGACTGCCATGCAGTTTGAGAGATAACTTCAGTTCAAAGAGACATGCAGCTGAAAGGACAAATGTATTCGTTTATTACATGAATACTTTCCTCAGTCTTTGTTTTGCGATACAGTGCAGCTGACGGCGCATTATCGCATCGCATTACGAGAATTATTCTGTTATGCAGCTCAAGCTCTTGAGCTGTACAGATGGTGTATCAAAGCAGTGTAGAAACAAATGTTATGTTCAGAAGCAGTTCAGTCAGCAGTCCTGAGAGACAGTTCAAACCACAGGAGGTAACAAAAAACAGTATTTAGCGCAGTTTTAAGATCTGCGAAATTATAAAGCAGTCTGCAGTATCGCTGGAACGTTTCACTTCTGTGTATTTTGTGTGTACATGAAACGATAATCGCATAATGATGTTGATTTTGCATAAGTGTTTCGTGTTATTGATGAATGTTTGTACATTTATAAAGCAGATGGTAACATTCCGCCGGATGTATATAACTGTGATACAATGCAGATATTTGAAGAAGTCTGTTTACATCATTTTACATTGTGTTTGTTTATAGAAACCGTTCACTTGTAAACTATTAACCCTTTAATGACTCCTGAGGTATCAGAAGGCCTGTATCACTCTGTGCTTCAGCGACTAAATCTTCTTTAACAGTGATTAAGAAAAAAAAGACCCATGAATGGGGGCTTCCCTTAAAACATGGTATGCCAGTGCTATCAGACAGCGAGATAAGCCACCAGACAATGCGTTACCTTATGGGCAGACAAAATACAGTGATGTTTCATGCATAAAACTTGCCAAAATAGGAGAAGATGGATGTTCAGAGTCAATAAGGAAAAATATCAAGTTCTAAATGTCCAGCATGTTAAACTTAAACCTGTTAGAACAGCAATTTCCAGCTGTCCTGGGATAATATGTTGGTGGATGACTATACTCACAGGAGTCTTGAAGCAAGCAGACTTTCATCAGCCTATTCCATACATGGACTCACGGATGCAGTGCAGAGATCAGACTGAAACACTGGAAACAAAGAGGAACAAATGAAAATAGATTACAGGGATTCAGCCATTTATCAAAGCCTAGCAGACAGATATCTGCTCAAAGATAGCACAGCGATTCAGGGAGGGGCTTCCAAATCCAAGGCCAAACACCAGCCCACTGGCTACACTGCATCCTGCTTCTGCTGTTGCATAAACGCTGTTTGTTTATCTAAAAAAACGGATAAAAACATACTTTACTGGTTTGTAAGCTCATTCTTTGTCCTTGTACTTCATTCTGTTGTATAAAGCAGGAGATCACTCTCAGAGTGACTCAGAGTCGCTGCACGTTCTAGTTTAAAACATTTGACACATTTTCTTACTGCTCAATGAGTAAAAGGAAAACTGCATTTTTTTCCTTCCTGTCAAACAGCCGTAAAAGTCGCAGAAATCCTCGGTGAGATAATTTAATCCTTTTAACAATTTGTCAGGATATCGTGAGGTAAAGATATAAAGAGATATGAGGAGATGGTGAATGTGTTTCGCCTAGTAGGACATATTCCTGGATCAACATTCCTATCAGCCAATCAGATGTTAGGATTATTTTAGCGTTAATGCCAGGGTTAGGCATAGGGTTAGTGGTAAAGGTTTATTTACCATTCTAATCCAGTCATCTCTCTCAGTCCAGGGCTGGTTATGGGTGAGTCTGGGGTTATGGGTAAGTTTATGGGTTAACATTGTTTAATTTACAGGAATGCTGTTCCAGGACCAATAAAAGATGTTGACCTACAGAAAGAGTTTAGTAACTATAAAGAAACTCTTTGACAAACCAGAATCTTCTGATTCACAAAAGACTGAAAATTCATTTATTAGCTAGACCTTAAGTACTATTCCACGACAGTCTGCAAAACAGCTTCATGTTCACCAATTCACCAAAGATAAAAGATTTGAATCACAATCACTGCTGAAATGTTGTTAGTTCTACATGCATTTCTCGAAGGTTTGTATCATCAGAATCGAGAGTAAATCACACTATTAGTAAATATCAACATATTATTGTTTATATGAATCTGTTTGATGTCAGCTGTGAATCATCCATTCGTGTCCAATGAAAGCTATTTCATAACAGGCATATTTTCAGAAGATTCACACAAATCTACTGCCACAAAAAGAACCGCAACAGAGCTTTGATTAAGGATAATGTGAGACACACACGTCATTTACAAAAGATGTCCTTCAATGAGGGTTAATAGGCCAGCCTGTCCCAAAGAATGACGCATGGTCGCATTTTAAGAAGATATGAGAGGCAGGAGAAGCATCACACACACACACACAGTGCGAGAGAAGGGGGTTCATTAAAGACAGTGTGTTTAAAATGTGGCATCCATTCACAGCTCAGCTCATCTCCCTCCTGCCTGTAGACGCTAATGGGGAGGTTTGCTCGTCTCTGATGAATGCGTCACAGGCTTGGAAACTCTTAACAGCTGGTTTATATGAGTGGCTTTCTCATTCACAGGCAGAGATCTGTCATTTGGTTCGCCGTCTGTTCCTTAACATCTTAAGTTATGATACAGAAAGCATACATGCTTACATGTGTGTGTGTTTGTATATATACATATATATGTATATCTGATAGACAGATCTTCATCAGCTTTCAGGAGTGTACTAGCCAATTCAGACATAAATAACAAGACAAAATAATAATAGACAAAAAGCCACAAACCCTCAATTTCATTGAATATACATAGAGCAACAATAAACAATATAATGACAGCAGAAAAGCAAGAGTGTGTCGCTTGTAAACGGTCTCTGTGCAATGACTGTAGCAGTAAGCTTTATAAGACACCACCTGTCACATACAAGCAGCACAGTGAGATAATAAAGCAGTTCAGCTGTGGGTGGACGTCCATCTGACAGCACGATTCTCGTCTCTTGACCCAGGTGACCTTTGGGACATTCTAATATGTAGCAAGAGCCTTCGAACCCTTCGAACATCCTGACTTTTCAGATGAAATGTGCAGGGAGCTTTCCATCATTCCCTCATGGCTGGGTCAAAAGTCAAAGAGGGTTCGGGTATGAAATCATCATTCTGGGGCGAAACTGTGTTTCTGCAGCAAGCGTGACCTCAACACACGCTGTTCATATCAAATTTCAAACATAGTGTGTGTGTGACCTGAGCAAATGACATTCCTGGTGGTTTTTAAATCAGAGGGTACATGGTAGGAGGAACATTAGGGGCATTAGATGAATTTAGCAGCAGATATTGATATTTACAGTGTAACCTGTAAACCCTTTTCAATTTTCAAACTTACATGTAAAGGGCAGAACAGTCTTTTCTATTTGATGAATTATTGCGGTCATGATAAACACACACACAAAGACTCTAATTAAATTATTTTTGCTTTTTTATTCATTATTTTGCATTTATTTATTCGCCTGCTTGTTTTAACAGCAAACTGGTAATTGTGGCAGTCAAATGGTGTTGACGCGGTGAAAGAGGCACATGATAAAATATGTCAGTCTGCCAATGTGTACTTATGTCAGAAAGAAGCGTGTGTCATTTGTACTGTACACATGAGTGTTGTTCTAGGTTTAGTTTTAGAGACCGGGTCAAGAGCTACATACACATACTTCAAATCATTTAACTATTTAAGAACACAATGGTAAACAATAGACACACTGTGTATTTTTCATGTAAGTATCTAGCCGTCAAAGACACCTAACAGTAAGAGGAACCAAAACTTGCATTCCACATCAAATCCCTCCATTAAAAGCCAAAGATGCGAGTTTGATATAGAGACTGCAGTGCATCAGAGATTCTTATGCTGTCAGTTTCCTGGACAGACAGAAGCAGGAAAGACACGTTACTTGACAGCTCTATTTAACTCTCATTAGCATTCAGTATCAGTATGAGGATGATGAGGACAGACACTACAGAGAGAACAGACAAAGCTTAAAGGTGAGGGCTGGCACGCGTCCACCACTGGCATGTCACAGGCGTGCTGCAGCGGGGGGGGGGCTGATCGCTTTTTGATGTAACAGCTGCTGGAGATCGCTAATGGAATATACATGAAAAATGCATGTACAAAAATGCATTTTTTGGAAGACTGCAATGGAAGGACAATGGCAACACAAAAATACTGGTGGACATGCTGCAGTCTTCACTGTAACCTTTGGTGGATTGTGTTCATTTGTATGTTTGTCATGGTTAGTTTAGGATTAATCAAAGATCCCACAATCTGCAGGGCATCATCCTAATTTAATTTCTGCAGAGAAGTTTTAAATCATCTTTATACCTAATCACTTCCCACTGATAAGACGTTTAGCGTGATAAGATCAGACTTCGGAAGAAGCTACATAAGCTCATTTAGTTTTTTCTTCCAGTTCATTCTTTGTCTTGCGTCAACACTACAGCTCATTTTTATTGTCACTTTGTTTTTTGTATAGCAGAAGTAGGTTTAAAGCCATAACCAGCTTTTTTGTCTGTTTTTTTCGTTTGGCATATTCACAACACAGTGAATAACAACATGTAGAGCTAATTCAAAGTTCAGCATCTAGAGCTAATTCTACACTCAGCAGCTAGAGCTAATTCTAAAGCTAGCTATATTGATGAGGTGACAGCCCACTCAGAGGCAGAGGCGGATTGAGGGGCGGGGATAATTACACTGGTTTAGCTCAAATCTGTCTGGCCCCTGAAGTGCCCTGTTTTGCCGCTAACATGGGTAGCTCATAAAGTAATTAAAGCACTCAGTCAACGTTGTCAAAGAACGTCTTTAGCTAATTACACTGCTAACTGCAATCATCATGCGCAGACACATCTCCTCCACAAACACACTATAATGATAATTATTATTAATCTAATAATAGTTATTATATACAGCGTTTTAGATCCAGTCATGAACATTTTAAATACAACAATTTAAGTTTTATCTGGTAAGTCAGAAAGTCTCTGTGTTTCGTGAAAAGTCAGATTCACGCCTGAATGAGTAAGTAACAACACTTTAAACATAATTGATCAAAATGCCCATCTGGGTGAGTAATCATCTACACAGGCGGTTATGTATTAAATGAATGTAAACGGACATCAGATGAATGTAAACAACAATCAGATGTTTGTCAAAATATTGGATCAGTAAATGCAGCCAAATACACATGCTGCTGCCTATAATGTTATATTAGTCAAATAACAACCACACACTGTTCTTAAATGAGAAACTGCAGCAGCCACAAACAAAGACAAAACAAACTCACAGTGACCATTTCTCACATAATTACGTTATATGTCTAATAAATCATTCATCAGTACATTTAACAATAAGGTGAAAAAATGAACAATTTACAGAACATATTCAAATGTGAGTCTTCTTCTGGCTCAAGCCTGTAGAGCCAAAGGCAAACAAGTTATGACTGGCAGAATGTACATCTACAGAATTATGGGTAACTGTATGACATACACTTGACCCTCTGTGTACTATGTGGCCCCTGACGTAAAACATCAACACAGCTCAGAGTGATTGTTTAGTGTGCGCTAAATACGCCTGCGCCATTTTGGAGCAAATGGAATAACAGAGACAGGTTGATGACACTTAAAACATCAATAAAAGCTCGTAAATAAATAATAATCACATGCTAATATAATATTTTGAACATCTAATGTGTCTACACATATGTGTTTTTTCTTACAATTTTGTTAAACAAGTTTACATGCAGTTACTATTGCATCTATAAAAACAGAAAAAATACTTAAAGAATAATACTTAAATATAAGCTGTATTATTTAACCAAAATAAAACGGGTACCATGGAAACAAAATTTTAAAGGATTTTCACCAATTTAGGAGATAAAATTAAGTCATTGTTGTGCAAATAAACCAGCATTTGTTTTGATTAACCCATTATGCTGCATTAAATGAACAACCCATGTTTTGGATTAGTTTAGCCCAGCGTGTGTTCTCTTCTATATTTAAACAGCCGTTAAACAACAGATTTAGAGGGAAGACTTTCATCAGGAGATAATTGTGATAATCTCAAGAAGGTCTTTCAAACACACAAAGTCATATTGCATCACGACGTATCCCAGAGTCCAAAAACAACGATTGCTTTTCTGCCGTTCTACATAAAGAAGATAATGATGATTACGTAATCGTGGCCATTTCCCATGCAACAATCAGAAGAGAATGAGAAAATAATGGTGACATTCAAGTCAATGGAGAAAAGCGTGCAACACTTTCGGACACACTGATTATCGGCTGTTGAGGATAGAAACAGCCTGCAGATCTTTGCCAAATGATGTAGTGTGTGAGATGCTCTCAGCTCAGAGCTGCTGGCCGATGCAAGAGTTCCCATCAGACCCTGTCAACAGACAATAAATCCATCCCCAGTCTTCTATATTCTTCTATTGACATCAATTTTTTCACGTCACAAAGGTCCCACAGCTCACTACATGGTGTACGGCGACTGACATGCCTTTCAGACAGTGTGTAATTATTCAAACTGTCCACATGTTTGAGCAGAGAGAAACACACTGTACAAACTTTAGATTGACTCGCACTGACATGAGGCCACACACAGACAAACACACGGCGCATTTGCATTCATCTCATTATAAATGTATTTTCCCATTCATATTAATGGCATCTGATAAATAATTTAGACAGTTTTTCCTTATTTCTCGAGGGTCATATCAAAGGCCATTTCTAAATCCTTCCTATTATCTATTCCGGAATAAATTGTCTTTGTCCCAACGGTCCTTTTCTGACCTTGTTGACTAAAAAACTTTGTGAGGAAATAATCAAGAATGTGTGGTGCACTTCTTTTATTCTAAAATCAAACAGCATTCCTAATGACCTCATGAGGCTGAAAAGCCCCTGATGAACAACACAAACATTGATCTTCTTAAAGAACTGTCCACAGTGTGTGATGGGCTTCTTTCATGAGGGACACGACACTCGACACGGATCCCACATCAACAAAATGTCACTCTGAGGTAAATCACCGTTTAACCACTACAGCACAATGCTTTGTTGGAACAAATTAACAAGCTGGTCATAACAGTATTCCAAAACTGTACTAACTTTGTGCAAGTTTACTTTAAATAAGGAACAACAGTCATAACAACAGAAGTGTAGAGAAGTGAACTGTGTTGTTTGACTGCACTCTCACATAAAGACGAGAGACATGAGTCGACACTTTCATCAAATAGTGGATTATATTTTAGTTTGTTTTTCACCAAACCTGCTCGTGTGCCATCAGGACATTTGGAATACATGACACGAGTTCTGTAGTTATTTTATAGCGTTTTCGCGACCTTTTGAAGCTTGAGAAAGGAAGGTAGCATTTACTTCCATTGTAAAAAGAAGAAAACAAAACAACACTTATAAATAAATCTGTTTTGATCCCAAAGAACAAATAAAGCCACGAATGACAGGAGGGCGAGTAAACAAAGTTTCATTTTTGGGTGATCTGTCCCTTTCAGACCTGAAGCATTCATTCAGACACTATGTAAGAGCTGCACAGGTTAAGCTTTCCAGGTCATCTCAGTTCGTAGGATTTCACCTCTGCAATCGTGCAGTCCACAAGCGTTTAAAAACTCCACGAGCGCCAATGTCATATGACATCACTAATATGAAAACTGGAGCAATGAGTCTGGAGTCTGGAGACAGGTTTGAATGAGCGTGAATGAGGTTTGACAGCTCAGGAGGAGGTGATTACTTTAAGGAAATAACAACAATCTGTTCCACAGAAAAAGCTGTTGCATGGCCTCACAAGACGTGGAATATACTGCACATGACCTGCAGTCTCTGTGCTTTCCTCATTTCTTGAGTCTGACAGTAAAAATCAGTGTCAACTTTCACTGTATAGAAGACAAGAGATAGAAGACTCAGAAACAAGCTGACGGTGGAAACGGAATGACGGTTCGAGGCGCTTGGGCCAACACTGACGTTTTCTTATGAGAGTGTGTGGATTATTTTGCCAGACCTCATTCTCCAGCTCACTTCACTTTCTCCTGCTCTCAAGAGTTTATGAACTCAGTTCAAGATTTAAAACGCTTTGCTCTGCTGTTCTGAAACACTCCGATGGAAAGTGCCTGGACCCGGAGTAAGTGTTTCATTATTACTGTAATTAATGGGGTAAATTAAATGGATCTGTTGTATTTAAGTGAATGATTTTTCATATACTTTCTCACTAACTACAGTAGTGGGGATTTATAATCCTACCGCCCATTCCAATTACAGAAACCATATCTCCTTCAGTTCTCCTCTGTATCTCTAATTCTCTCTGTCCGTCTCCATCTCTCTCTGTACTCTCTCTATCTACATGTACAGTTATCAGAGCACTCTGCAAGTAATCAAGAGTGTTTCTGGTCCTCAGTACAGCTTCACCGGGTAAATTCTGTCATGCATCTTGGGAGCACTTTGATGCTGGAAGAGGAGATTAGCTGTAATGACTCTTCTGTGGAAGAAATCATCAGTAATTATGGACACTGAAGTACACACTTCATGAGAACGCACAAGCATCAGTTATGATAACCAAAGCACACATCAAAAAGTAGTCACATCGCAATGTTTTAATGGATAAACTTCTAACAATAGAACCTAACTGGTTTTTGTTTCTTTTTAACGAAGCATTTTTAACATTGTAAATACACATGATGATCTCAGATGAAGATAAGACAGGGTGTGGTCCAGAAATCTGACACCACGAAGTAAAAATGCCTATTTTACAATTCTCATTTTACATAAGTTCTTATTCACATGCCGCATGGTTTCATGATGCTTATCACTTCAACCTGTTATTGGCTAAGAAACTGGCAGCAGAAAAACGCATCACTTCTACCATCAGTTCACTAACACTCACCAACCACACTGGAACCCGCTAACTAAAAACTCACTGTACCAGTAAACAGCATCTCAGCGGCTTCACATCTCACAAGACACGCACTCATTCTTCTTCTGGAGCACAGGACCCTTCAGTCAGGTGGTATGTTCATAAGAGGAGCAATGCATCAAAACACCTGCACAGGGGCTGCAGATAACAGAGCTCAGCCTGAGGAATAATGCACCAGATTGAATTAGCCATCCATTTCTCACCATGCTCATAAATCTGGGATGCCTTGATCTCAGTGGCTGGAGTGAAAGAGAGGCGGCCTCTCAGCCGAGGCAATCACAATGCGCCTGTGCCCAGACAGCAGCTGTGTCACACAGTTAATGCACAGCTGCTCTGGCTGTATCTGAAAGCTTCTCCCTTTAATCCAGAAGAGATAAGACAGGGACCTTCTCTTGCTTGATTGGGATAATCGAGATGCTGCGTGTCAGAGGATATGTCATTAGAATGTCTAATAGAGTTAAAATAGCACAAATATAGCAACGATGATGATGAATATGCTCAACAACACATCTAATGCATAAACCATGAAATGAGTAACATGCAGCCAAGCTGCTTCACAGATCGTTGACTGAACCTCTGATGCATATGGAACACTTAACTGGAAACACTTCAGGAGTTTCAAAGTCATCATCTGATTGGTTGAATTCTACAGGATATCCAGAAAACGTGTATGTCGCATTCTTAAACAGTCGGACTGGAAACATGTTGTTAAATAAAACAACTTGTGATTGGTTGCTTTACATGTCAGTCAAACGGCCTCTTGGCCGGCTCTTAGCCAATGAAAGCTGCCATGGAGTCCAAACCTGCTGCAGTCAGTCTGAAGATCTGGCCATATGAGACTAACAGAAATGTATCTATGAAAATGAATCTCTGAACGGCTTGATTATATTTGTCTATGCATTTAGGCTGGGACAGGAGAAAAACTCCCACACTTTACATGTAAAGAACTTTATGACAGACAGCACACGTTTGAGAATTGTGTAGCCATGACTGAGGAAAGCTGCGTTTAAAATAGCAAAAGTAAAATGTAGAACCAGGACAACAAATAGCAAAAACATTTTCGTGTTTGTTTATCAGGGGTGTTGCGGAGTGTCTGAGGCACAGACCAGTGGAGCGTGAAGAACTCTCAGTGCTGGAAAAATAGGAAACAGCTTTTCTTTTTTAAAACATAGCACAGCTCTCATTTCTGTCGGGTCCTTTAGACTTTGTCTCAGAAACTGTGCAGGTCTATCAATATTCTCCTCTTTCTTTGCCCTTTCATGAAGGCCAAGGTAGCTTGGGCTACACAACTAAAGTACACGCTGGTGGAATTTTCTAAAACGCGACCAGCAAGCCAAGTCTGGTGAAACGCCCGTCAACGGTTATTTTACCCACAAAATTGTTCAATAATGTCTGAGTTTATTTATTGTATAAATGCAGTGGCACGGAGTTTAGAAACATGATTGTGTTCTGCTACATCTTAATAATTCCATTCAGTTTGTCATCCATTTTGTTGGCTTGAACCAGAGACGGTCATTATGATGTGGGTTTGCCTCACACTGTGAGGTGGATGGGGTGTATCAGGAAAGTGTGTGCTGATAATTACAGAGTTCTGGGATGACAATGATTTAGTTAATTGCGCTAACCTTTTCTTGCCAGGCTGGAAGCTGTGTGAGAGGTGAAATTTGGCTTCTTGTTGTTTAGCTTCATTGATTGTTTTATTTGCTGATTTATGCACTGTGTAATGCAACCTGCAGTCGATAAGCCATACTGAGCCATGATGCTCACAAACAATATCATATCATCACAAAACACGTATAGGAATGCACACACACACACACACACTCTGAAGCGTCTGGTTTAGCTTATTAAATAGTGAGAGACACAAGCAGTATATGGTTATATATAGTTATATAGTTAGTCTTGACATTAAAGCCAATAACAGAAATGTCTTTATTCACACATGCCAATGTTCATTAATTAGCTGTCAAGAGAGCTCTGAGAAAACTGGGCATTTTTGGTGATAAGGCCAAGCTAGGGTGCGGGAAGCACTCCAAATTACCCTTATCCACTAAACCTACAAGTCAAGAGCGCATGCTAGACAGAGGACTAACATGATGGACGGGATGTCTGCACGGCTGTCAGTGCATTCATTCAACAGTCAGACATCTCCAGGTGGCGGCAAAACAAAACAGCCTCGTCTTTAGGGTGAATCTTGTTTACCACACACTCAGGTGAGTATCTGACAGTTAGGTCTCATAAATCTCATTATACCAGACCTTCGCCCTCCTCCTGATGGGGGTTTTGCCACGTGTCCTTGACACACGGTGATATTTTCCACAGAGAGTCGTAACGGGGGCTGTAACTGCATTGGACAGTGTGTGTTTAAAAAGCACAATGCAGCTCATTCAAAACAACTTGATTCTTGGGTAAACCCAGAGTACATGTGAATATGACTTCATTTAACAAATGCCTTTATGTTATTATCATACTTACAAAGTGATTATTCATGCTCGGATTCAGATCCTCTAGTGCCCAAATAAATGAAAAGAGCTTTACCGCTGCAGACTCCTTAAACAGAGAGCTGAAACAATCCACAACAGATCACTTCTGCACGAGATCAACACAGGAGCGTCAAACTGCTTCAGTCCAATTAAATCAACATCTACACGCCCTGAAAGACTAAATCATTATTGTTCAGAATGTCCAACCTCATCTATGATATTCTGTCTCTAAAAGAAATTCTACTTGATTCAAAATGTTAAGAGATTCTGGTAACACGTTTTTTACAACGTTTTCTAATCTTTGTTGATGTTAATGAGCAAATACCAACACAACTGTTAATTGCTCATGTTCGTTCATTGTGCATAACTGATGTTAATAGATACAATGTTTGGTTTAAAAAATATATGAATACATTTTAAAATGGACATTAAGATTAATACATGTAGAAGTGTTGTTCATTATTAGTTTGTTAACAAATGCAGTTAAGTAGTGTTAATAAATGAAATGTGATTGTAAAGTGTCCCCGATTCTTGTTTGAGCAGAAACAGAGATAAATCAAATGTCTCTTTTAAAGCAAACCAGTTCACCCACCCGCCATCTTGAAGATGCTCTGCGCACTGTTTTCTGTCACAGCAATGAGAGGAAATGCAAGCCAGCTCCTGTCTCCATGAAAGGGAAACAGCATTGATATCCAAAACTATTTGTCAAGATGACATTTCAATATCAGTGTTTCAGTGTAAGAGCACTAATAACATCTGACAACGACATCATACATTTTGCTTCAATTTTTCTAAAGAACACATTATTTATGGTATCTACTGCATGTATAAAAATATATACATTTAAAAGTCAATTGGCTTCTACTGACAGCCACTCCATTTCTCTCCAGTCTGTCCGCTCCACTTTAAAATGTCTCTTGATAAAGATTAAATAAAAGATTAATACCAGAAATCTATAGACACAAGTCTATGCAAGTCTAGAATAGTTTCCAACTTCCCTAAAAGGTAAGAACACAAACTCTTATTTGTCCTCAACAAATGATGCTGCGGAGTACATACATAAACACTTCACAAAAGACAATGGTCCTTGCCCAAAACCAGGAAACTAAATCTGTTTTGGTCCTAAATTTCTTTTATTATTATTATTATTTCCCAGCACACTGCAACACTGTTTAGTGGCGCTGCAGGCACGTCGCGTTCAAAGGATAAGAAACTCATAAGCGATCTGTAAGAAGGGAACACAACAAAGACACAAAAGATGATGCAAAGAAGTATGTGGTGCAATAGTCAAAATGAGAACCTCTCCACAGCCTGACGTATCTGAGAAACGACCTTCTGCCAATCAGAAACTCCTTACGGGCAGCAGTTGTCTTGTTTCCTGAGGGGAGACATGTTTTGAGTTTATAATAACGATTTTAATGTCATTACTGTAACAAATGTCTCCTGAGAAACCCCGCAGTATCGAGTGTGCGGCAAACCATTCAATGGAAGAAAGGTTTAAAGGTTCTATTATTTAAAAAGAAATCATTTTAAATGAAGAGGCCGTGTTGTGTTATGTACCTTCCTGAAATGAAACAACACGTTTTAATTTCTCACTGTGGCCCTTAATGAATGTTCAGTGAACTCCTGGCTGATCAAACATATTATATGTGGCATGATCTATAATTAGGTGTCAAATCTCTAGTCTCTCGGTCTCTTCTCCTCTCTAGGTGAAGATAGTTCACTTGTTTCTTGTTTTTACAGCCTATAACTGATTCTGGCTCCGGTCGAAAGTGGCAGCAACTGATGTAAATTTTATTCCATCAGTTACATTTGGAAACAACACAGAATATCTGTCAGCAGGCAGATGTTACGTCTGCTTGTGTTGAATGTGGCTTTAATCAAATATACATCCAGATAAATGCCTCATGTGGGCCTCATTCACATCTATCCCCACAGCAGGAGAAAGAACAGTCAGGAATTATGACAAAATCATAATCATCACAGTTGGATGAGTCAATTCTTCACATGTGTGTCTGTGGGTTTAGATAAACCTGCCGTGCGAGGATCTGTTCGGCGAGATAAGGCCGATCTCTCTTTTTCTCCTCAAGCTACAGGCCCAGTGTTTATCTGCGCTAAATCAAACGCGTGGGGATCAACTTTTGTGTGTGGGTTGAACAGGACAGTGTTACACTTGACGCTCCAGGGTGAGAAGCAGCGTTCTCCTACAAGCACTGAACTGAACACATGTATTCAATTGTACCTGTCCACCCGGGCCAGGCAGATGAAAATATGGGTATATGCGCAACTTTTTATGGCACGGAACGTCATCTTGTTGTCTCTCAGCACAATGAAAACATGAAGAAAGTGTCAGATATGATGAATGGGTTTTGTAGGCGAGCATTTATACGTACATGGAAACAGAAGATTCAAGAGACCACCCTGACACTTAGTATTCGCGGGATTGCCTCAACAGCCACACAAATCCCACCGAGAAAGCCGTCATTGAGAAGGATAATAAAAAAACAAATTAGCCTCCTTCCCACACCAGGTTTGTCTGAATTATGGCCCTGTGCTCGTGGCTGAACTGAATGCTCACAGGCAGGTGATGAACAGAACCTCAGGTGAAAACTGTGATTATTAAAGATCATTCTAAAAATAAACACGGCTGGGCAGTAACATGCTGCAAGTCATCTTTATGACATAACCACATAACCACAAAAATCAGATTATTATTTTTTATTGATTATATATTGATTACCTACCGGCCATAAATCTGTTCACTGCAATAAATCAGTTTATAATTTACTGATCGTGCCCTTGTTTTAAAAGAGCTATCTCGACCGGATGTTTGTGATGGCATGTTAAAAATATCATGTTGAATGGACAGTTCACCAAAAAATTACAATATGTTTCCATCCTTTAGTCAGCCTCAAGTCATTCTAATCCTGTATGACTATTTGAGAAATTTCTCAGTGATTTTGTGTTCATACAATGGAAGTCAATGGGTTCCACTGTTGTTTGGCTACCAACATACTTCAAAATATCTTCTTTTGTGCTCCTCAGAAGCAAAAAAGTCATACAGGCTTAAAATGACATGAGGGTCATAAAATGTCATAAAATGAGATCTGAATTCATACACACTCATTATCTATAAAACCAGGTTTATAAGTGACCTTGGAGAGCACGTCCTGCAAAACAATGACTGACTCAATGCAGCAGTGAACTATGACCCCGGTAGGGCCCAAGTCACAGAAACCTGCTTTCTCCCTCCATCCCTCCAGCGTCAACAGTCTGATGCAGAAATCACACCCCTGCAGTTCAATTATCTTTGATACTATGCCTAGACGTGCTAGTATTTAATGCAGGACTCTTCCCGGGGACCATCTGATTCTTAAAATTACTTTTCAGAGTCTGTCATTCATTATATAAAACGTCCCAAAGGTTGGGAAAAGCGCCACAACTTAACTGCAGGTAAGAGGCAGAGCGGAGAAACGCCGCCTGTGATAGGAGAGAACAGGGATGTCTGCTTAACTGCTCGGGGAAGCTCATGCGTGTCAGGGCTACAGATCCTGTGGGAAATCAAAACTTGGATGCCGGCAGATTCTCTGGAAAGATCTGCAGCTCTAAGTAGCGGGATCTGACATTTCAAAATGTGAAGTTTTGGACCACCTGCTGTAAAGGAGGTCCGTTCTGATGCCTGATTAGAAAGAGCTGTGAAAGACCTCATTTGTCTTGTTACATCTGGTGCTTGACTCTCTGATTCTTCTAGTTGAGAATCTCTCTGGTAATGAGAACAATCTCCCAGCTCTCACTGTGTGATGTCTACGTCTTCATTCATCTTACCACGCTGAATTATACAGCGCTGATCTGTTCTTTACGAAAGTTGTTTTAGGAAAAATAAACATTTGACCTCATTCTCAATAGGCAGCAGGACACTTAAAGACGTTGACAAACTGTTGCCATCTGATTACATTTGCTTCTGTAGACATTTCACTAGTAATTAGATGATCTGTTGATGATAGTCTAAGTTCATAGCATGTGCAGAAATTACATTAAATAAAACACAACAATCTAGCATTTTAGATGGTGGAAGACTTTAAAAAAGACTTTAGTCATAGATTCAGGACAGATCTACAATACAGAGAAACAGGAACATCTAAACAGGATCCTACTGCAAAGAACTGTGTCTGTAAGCTATAGTTCAATCATGTTTTAAGAAAGATCAATTTGCAGGCTGCAGATTCAGTAAGATATTTAAAAGCACCTCAGCACAGTGTTTTATTCAGACTGAAGAATGCTTTACTGTCCCTCAAATCAACCCTCAAATTATTTCAATGCATGACATACAGCTGTTGTGAATTTTAATCATTGCATCCAACAAAATGGCCACTGTGCGCCTGCAATGCAGTCCTGGACTCAGTCGATGTAGCTTCTCTTACTCTAAAAGCTCCAGCATACAACATTTAATGGTTCCGTTTAAGCAAAGAAATCAGCAGACAGAACATAATATTCTCTAAAAGGAAACTCTTACTGACTTTAAGTGAGTGTTTTATAAATATATTTATCCGATGAGCAGTTTGTAACAAGGTGCTCTGCTGAAAAGCTTGAAAACGTCACTTGCACATTAAAATTTGTGTTTGTATTCACTGTCTTAATAATTCTGCCGGCAAAGCTAAACATCTTTGACTTTGTGTCACTTGCTTTCATCCTGTGGTCCTGTTCACTTCACTATCAGCGTCCCTCAAAATATAAAGCGTCTTTTTCCTCTGAAGCGTTTCAGAGGAAAGCAGTCATTTAAATGTGCTGTCCACTGGGACATAATTATTTCCAACACCTTATTATGTTTGGCCCTGTCAGGAGATTGTATCCTCTGGCAAGACAGCTCGCAAACTGATGCAGATTTCTGAGGAAAAATCTCCACATATAAAACTTACACACTTGACACGCTACTCATGTCACAGAAGGTACTTATTGACTGAAAACAGAGTTTAACATGTCTGGTCGGGTGAATTCTGTGCTGATATGTTGATGTGTGATTTGTCGTTGTAAAAATACGCATGTTTGCGTTTGCTCGCGACTTTCACGGATTACCGGCGCCACCTGCCGGTTTCACCATGTATGAGCACATGCCGGTACAGCCCGTTTACAACCGCTTAACTACAGACACACCTCAAAACTTTATTATAGGGGGAAAACATACGATAAACATGTAATTTCCTTTTGCTCAGATTACATGTATACATTTTACAACCACAGCAGCCACAACTCTACAGTGTGTGTTGCCAAGTCAAACGACGACCTTGATGCTTTAATAGGAACTAGAATGAGCAACCTGCTCTAGAAAAATCACATCGACAAAACCGACAAAACCGTGCATAACAATTTCAATATTAGAAACATTTAACTCTCCCGTTGCCTTAACAAGCACCTGGAATGATGCTTGAATACATTTGAGCCGCATTAAAAATCACTACGTTTTCTGAAAATCCTGATGAAGGTACAATAGGACTAAAAACATTATAACAAAGTGAATATATAAAATATTGGAACGCAAAACTTACACGCAAGAGTAAGCGTTGTCCATTTCACCTGTTCAAAACAAAAGCGCGTGTCAGACGGCGCATGCGCAATTTTCCTTCCTTCTCAACACGTCACACACGGGGCGGTGCTGCGAACAGGTGGATTCACAGGTGTTAGAAACGTGAACGCTGGTCGTGAAGAAGTTCATTTCTCCGGCCATTTCATGCAGCTGCACCTTCACTATGGCCCCAAAGTGTATTGGGGGTTGTGCTGCCTTATTTATCCTTGGTGTTGCATTTGACGTCATCGGTTTTGCACTACTCTTGGTCGGTGTTTTTGCCAATCTGCGCCTGGATGGCAGATTTTACGGGGACTTCCTCATCTATAGTGGCTCGTTAATAGTTTTTCTCAGTCTTATCTGGTGGGTCATGTGGTACGCGGGTAATATTAAAGTTTCCTCCGAGGATCTTGACACAATGACTTTTGATAACCTCGCGCATTGGGCGCGCAAGCTCTCCGAACGACTTTCCAGGAGCGGAGTGAAGACTCTGGACGCCAGAGATAAGCGCATCGGTAACGGTACGAATTCAATGAAAAGCGGCGTGACGCCTCATGCTCCGACTCGGATAACTTGGGAAAACTCGGGAACTTCTGGACGCGTCAATGACGCGTACGACCGAAGTTTGGACGCGCCGGTGAATGAGAAGACCGTGGAGCTGGAGATCCTGAGGAACTCCGAGATGTTACTGAGCTCCGCGAATGGAAAAATAGAAGGATTTCTCTGACGTGTTATGTAGAGTAAATATACTTATAGAATAATTAAGATAATGGTGTTATATCTGTAGAATATTATAGCGCTATACGTTCTTCAGGGTTTCATTTACTGTAGTATAAGTTTAGAAATGATGTTTAATGTACGCTCATATTCCTTTGATCCATCACTGAAGTCTTTAGAAGTTGAACTTTGTATAATGTCATCTGAGTATCTCGGGTTTTTGTGTACTGTATACAGTGTTTCCTGTTTGATGAACAGTGTTTGTCTTTGGATCTTGATGCGCTCTTGTAGGACAGTGTGACTCAAAACTTCATTATTTTTATTTTCAGATGCACTTTGGTTTTCGAGTCACGAGTCTGACTGAGATGGGCACCAGTAAGACTGGAATGCTGGTTATAATGGGGTCAATTAGGGAAAGGTTTTTAGCACATCTAATGTGATAAATGTTTTCACTTTTTACAGCTTATGATTACAGGAATGTGACCTTTTAAACATTTCTGATTGTTCGTGTTTATCAAATAAACTGTTTCAGAAATCAATTCATTCGCTATTTATGAGGTTTGATGTGTGGAAACTTTTACTAATTATAATACATCTCGTTTGGTGATTTTCTTTTATTTTTATACTTTGTACATGTGTATAAAGTGAAGTACTCTTGTTTATTACTGTTGATCTTCAAAGTATCCAAAAAGCACATTACATCCGAGGACTACAAAGAAAATGTTTTACATTTATGAAATACGACTTGAAAATAAAACTGTTCTTATTTTTTACTCTCTTGATTCTGGCCTTGGATTAAATCACTTTCTGTTTTTAATGATGCAGATATTACCAGTCATATGCAATTACATTAGAACTGCTATGTGAACAAACGTGTTGTGCGGAAAGCTCTGCAAACTGTACTGGGATCAAAGTCTTTTTCCCTGTAAGGAAGCAAAGACTCTGAGCTTGTTTGCAACAGCCAGCTCACCTGAAGCTGTCACACCCTGTTTTCCATTTAATAGCTCTTCACTGACACAGGACGAATCTTATTACTGCTAAGATACGACATGTTTACTAAACAGAGTCCAGTTATAAACAGCAAAACCCTTATAATGATCAAATAATAGCATGTTTTTTTAAGATATACATTTTATAAATGTATTTGTGAGCACAACTACAATATAACATGTTTTAAAGACACACCCTGTTGCCTTATATGTGGACATTTGAGCCAGTAATAGTTTACAATTACATTCAACAGACAATAAGAGAGTCAGATGAGATAACCACTAGAAACTATTTGGTAATGACATGCTTATTTTCCACTGGAAAATTATTCTTGTATTTTTATTGCTTACCTAGATGTTGTAAAACTTATAGAACAATCTTAAAAGACTGCTTTTATATTTAAAATGACCTTAAAAAGCTGACAGTAGAACATTAATACCTTTAGTCAGGTTTGTTTTCAAAGTTCCTGTAAGAGTAACAAATGTATTAAGAATGAATGTTTCTATTACTAATTCATTATTGTTGTCATGAAATGGGACAACCTGTACAACCAGCAGAACAGGATGACCAAGACGGTCCCCTAGGTCAAGTTTCCACATCAACACCTGATGTATCAGTGAGTTAACCCAATAACCCAGCTGTCCGTCTTAACACCTTCAGCTTACACAACCTAATCTGTCTGTCTAACTTCTTTAGTAAATTTGTGCAGTGTATCATTAGAAAGTCATATGATTAATTACAACCTCACGGAGATCCTTTAAAATGTAAAGATAGGAATGTAACATCACACTGAAAATAATTCTATTCTTACTGAAGTCTGTAATTATCATTCAAAGATGACATCACAACCTTCTGTTTAACATCTTCAAAAGCAATCTGTTTTTGTAATGTCAAAACCAGATTTGTAGATCAGTTATACTCTTTAAACCCGACCTGAAAAGATAAATGTAATAAATTCACAATAAATAATTCATATCACTCAAGCCAGAGATGTGGCAAACTCCCTTTTAGGGTGTTCTTTAATTTTCCAAAGAGAGTCAACAAAGGAGTGTTTTACAATACTGACCGTACTGCTGCTTTACACTCATTACTGTTGACACTGTATCTCCCCAAAGTCACAAGATCAAAGTTCTACATCACATGACAGTCCACACCAGATCTTGTCATCTGGACATCTGAAGTTCAGCTTTTGAAGTTCTTGCTTCGGAATGCAGGATTGTTTCTTTTTAACATTTCTTATACATTTCCAACTTGCAGTCATGTTGAACATTGGTATGCCACAAATAAAACACAAATCCTTACCAGTAACAAGTCTACTTGTTTTTTTTACAAACATAATACAGTATGTCTCCTAGAGTACAGTGCCACCCAGAAGCACACTAGCGATTACACAGCCTCAGGTGGTGATTTCCTACAGCCGTCATGAGAAACACAGAAACCAGAAGCTTCAGCAGCAGTCAAAAATACAGAACAGAAATGTTTTGAGTTTTAATTTAACTTACAAAAAAAATGCATATACCCACTGAAGCTGAACAAACATCTACCACTTATTTTTCCTTGTGGAACATGTACTGTCTGTGTAGACTGTCAGTTGAACAGAATAGAATAACATTAACAGGCAAAGACAACTTGAACACAAAGATAACAAACACAGCCGACGACATACTGAATATAAAGGGAAAGAAAACAACAGGGAGGAAATAAAGTAAGTGCAGTAATGATCCCAATTGTATAAAATATCATTTTGCTTTTTTTATCCTTTCCTCATCTGCAGGTCCCTCCTCAGGTACAGCACTTCTCTCAACGCGTTCATGCAGACTGATAGATTTTAACAAAGTACAAATGGAAATATATTTATCATCTCATTGGTTACTGGTTAAAATATAAAAAATGAGGATGTGAGTAAACATCATTTTGATTCATGTAATAGCAAATAACTCTCAATAGTGTTTTTTTCTGAAAAGAAAATGGAAAAAAAACTACATTCATTTCCATGAGCACGAGTCCACATCTTTTAAAAAATAAAAAACCTTGTGACATAAAAAATTACAAAAGCAAAATCCCAAATGACTTCAGCACTGCCTGTTTTTGTTAAGTATTGTGCCTCAGAAAACAAACACGCACAAATAAGATCCAATGGTACACATGTATGACAAAATACTGCATCTCTACTAAAGACTGCATTACATAGGTGGACATGGTAGCTAGCTGCCATGATACAGGAAAAACTCCCCACATATATGTTTTCCATCGGTGAATATTAAGTTGAAATGAGCATGTTCACATTTTTAAGAGCTAATCCATCTAAATTGTTTTTTGGCAAGTCCATGTTTGACCTGTATGAATGTTCTGTCTTTAGATTAATGCATATGTTAAAGACCTCTGACTGGAGAACAAGGGAAAAGTGTAACCACATATTTGATACACGTGTGTGTGTGTGTGTTACATATATTTATACACATCATTGGCCGGCTGTTTGTTCAGATAACACAAAGGGGTTGTCTATTTGCCCATACACCACACTCTCCTCTCCATTCACTTCCAGCTCAGAGGTACTGCTGGAGACCTTCTCTGCTGGGTTACACCATGTAAGATCTCAAATACGTTTCATTTCTTAACTTCAAGTAGACTATGTTAATATATGTGTACATATATCTGTGAGTATTTACCTATTTATGTAAAAGGCCCTCGGCCCTTCAGAGCTTTAATTGTCATCTACTCAGTACAACAGTATCTCTCCTTTCTCCTCCACACTGTATATGCATCTGTCTCACAATTACCTCAATTTTAATGGTTACACCACTCCAAAATCCTCTGACGGTTTAGCTCACCTCACTATTTGGCACCTTGGGTTCACTCACAGGTGATGTGGGTACAGCAGGTGGGGAGAAACAAAAAGGGGTTGAGGTCAAAGGTCATGACATGGCTGCTCTAATCGGTGGTGGTCTGCTTGTCTCTCTCTGTGATGGAGATTTCTCCTCCCTCCTCGATCTTGACTCTTTTGGTGTCAGGCTGCTCTGTCGGCTCTCCGTTCTGCCGCTTGGTGGGCAGGGATGCAGAGGCAGAGGCGTGGGTCGCCAGCATGTGCAGGGGACTCACTGATGTGCGTGACAAAAGATGAGCTTATATTAGCTGTATCGCAATGGAACAACTCCGACATATTAAACAGATTCGGCATCTAATTAAAAGGAATGCTCAGGATTTAACACAAGATTACTACCTCCAACAGCATAACCTAATAATAATTTATTATACTACTACTATTTAGAATTAATAATACGATATTAATTTTGACTTAGCCCTCAGTTTGTTAAAAAAACATGGTATATATCTATGGTCATGTTCTTATATATTAGTGGTTTAAAAGCAGAAATGTAACATTTATTTTTAATTGGAAGGAAAACTGTAATTACTTTAACAAAACTATATATATATTATGAGGTTATGTTTCACAGAAAACTTGCAAAGCATGTACATGACATTCTGCTATTCTTATGTACATCATGTAAACATTACCTACTGGCTTTACATAGTCATGACAGGTCAAAGTGTTAAATCCTACAGCTGTACTTCTGAAAACATGCATTTTAATAGTTATTACGTTTTTACAAACTGAGGAAGGCAAAATATTTTCAGTATTATTGACAACACGTGCTGACTTGCTCCCTCAACTTTCCTAAAAACATGTTGCTTTCATCGGCCTACATTAAATTTCTACACTGTAAACACTACAACATAATCCAAATGATGGAGATCTGTGAGGTTAATATGCAAACACCTGTAGCTAAACATCAGCACAGCTCATGTGCTCACCTGTGTTTCCTGACCCCTGGAGAGCAGCAACCACATGAGTCCCGTTCTGTGTGATGGCCTTCACAGGAAGCTGATGCTGGCCTAATGGGGCTTGCTGCACTATAGTAACTGTCTGTATGGGAGTGGACTGGGATGTCTGAAGGATTCGACTTGTTCCGCCTATAGCAGCAGCCACAGGCTCCACTTTTACTATAAAATAAAATTACATGCAATATTAAAATCAGAGTAAAAATCACCAGATTCACACATCACCTGACGTTTCATTCCAAATTTCTCACCTTTGACCTCCTGGTGTTCTCCATTCTCATGTGGCTCTGCTTTCAGGGTCAAGGTCTGAGTCTGGGCCTGTACCGCATGTGCGTTGGTCGTAGTAATGCCGGTTACCGTGGCAACAGAAACAGCAGGGATCTGATGCACCACGTGGACAGTCTGCATGACAGGCTGCTGAGATGTGGGCGTGGACACTGGCGTGGCTACAGCATAGGTCACAGGTTTGATGCTCTGCGGGAGCTGATGCTGAACTGTGATGAGCACAGGCTGGGTGTTGAGGGGCGAACCTGCGCCCAAAATCAGGTTAGTTTAAAAATGAGCTGACCTGGAGTAAGAACATGTATTTGAACAGTCTGCACTGAAAAGCATTTTGGAACAAAACTGAGCTGCAGTGTAGGACAAACACGTGTTATCTGAACTAGTCACTAATTTCTTTGTTTACATATGTTGTGTTTACTGTTTTCTATCAAAACAGTATTATACGTACAATACAAAAGTATTTTTTACATGGTCAATAGGCATTATGGTGCATTCAAGTTGAAATAGAACGCCCATGAACCACAAAGTCATGATTACGAGTGGAAAACTGAGTCAACAGTGAGAACAGATGCAAAAGCAATATATGCAATGGTTTCAAAAAGCTGGTGGACATCTAAACATCTACACAAGAGAAATGATTTGATTTGCAACATTTTTTAAATATTTTCATTAACCAAGTATACACAGTCATCTTGCTCCTACTGACATGAACACACAATAATAACAATAATATTACTGTAATAACAGTAACTCCTGCTGAATGTTGACAGAGATGTGGGCTAACAGTATCAAAATCTTACCTGGTGCATTTTGTGCAAAGCAAGATTCTTGTATGACTGCTAGTTTAGGCTGGACAGCTGGGGCAGGAGCGGCGACAGGCTCTGGCTCCATAGGAACAGGTGAGCCTTCTCGTGATAAGCTATCTGGTGTCTGTACACCACTGGAGTGGGCCGACAGCGCCCCCGTGTGGTTAGGTGACGCTGGCGCACTCCTGCGAGGCAAAAAGAAAACGACATGAGTTCTAGAAAACATTGCAGTTTTAATTTGTCTATGAGGAATGCTCGTAAACAAAGCAATTTCTTCAGCATATTCATGTGAACTCTAACAGAATAATATATAACAATAATATTTGAATGTGCACTATGCAGGATTAAATAAAAGTATGGGCTCTTACAACAATAATCCCTCAATCAAGAGCCACTAGAAGTGTGTGCTGGTGTTTGTGTCTACAGAAACACTGTCCTCTGCCGGTATTCTCTTACTTTTTGTGTTGGTGTGCTCAGGACATTTCTGGGAGGCAACATTTGTTATTGGCTGGGGGCTACACACCCACTGGCCAATGCGTGAATGAAGGGCAGGGGGCGTGTACTTCTGGCCATGTTCCACCCAAGAGGAGGGGCCAAGACTGAATGTTGTTTACAAACAGTGAAATGAAATCCTGCTTAGTTCACCTTTGACACATTATTTTTAAATCAGCAATGATCTGCTAAAGCTTAAAAACATCTGTGATGCTGAGCTCATTTACAGAAATATAAAAACAAATGCTGAAGCATTTCTGGTTCTGATAGTATTTTGATCTTAAGCACAAACAGAGCCAGTGCAATTTACAAATATTTGACCAACTGATGAGCGCACCACAAACACAATTTGATTCTGTTCATGCCTCAGAATTCTCACACTTATCTGTGAAATGAACCATACACAGCTTGCATGAAGGTTCGATGGCACTTCACATTGAGACATGTTTAATTAACACTAAGCAGGAAACCAGGGATACCTCCTGTGAAGGTATAGTTTCTTTCTGTTTGTTCAAATAAGACAGTGTCTTAAGCCAATAAGCCACAGACCTTATTGTAATGAAGATCTATCAATACTTCATATCAACAATATTTGCATGATGACATCTGCTTGGACAAGATACTTTTTTTGTTTATCATCAGCCCCATGAGGTCATTTAAATAACTGCACATGAGCTTGCTGGAACTTACCTTGAAGACAGAGGGCCGAGCGGGGTTCTGAAACACGGCACGCCGCGTGGCCTTCGCTTGCGGAACGCTTGCTCGATGAGCTTTCCCTCAGATGAGGGATCTATCCTCCAGAAAGAGCCTTTCCCGGGCTCCTCTTGTGATCTGGGTACTTTGATAAAATAGCGGTTTAACGACAGATTATGTCGAATTGAGTTCTGGAAAAAAAAAAAAAACGTTACTTTGATATTGTATAACCACTATGTGTTCCAAAGCATCTGTTTATAGAAGGAGAATTTAAGGTCATTCAATTTTGTTTGTCCATCCACATACTCTAAACATCCCTCACCTGGTGCGTGTTTACAGAGGTCATATTATACATTATTTATACTTTTATACTTGTACTGTTCTGTGAACAAACACTCAGATTCTGCTCCTCAGGAATAAACTATCAGTTTTCTGCAACTGTGCCTTTAAGAACGCCCCCCCCAACACGCATGTGTAATGAGAAACAGCTCTATGTGCTGTTTGTTGTCAAATATAGCTTTAAAATGCTTCATCCCTCTTTAGAGCCTCTTCACAGTTTCTGTGACAGGATCACAAAACAACCTGCTGTGATATGTGGCGAGAAAACTGATCAGACCGATAATATCAGGAACATTGTTAAAAATAAACTTCAGCCGCTCATTTCTAATATTGGGATCTATCAGAGGAATATTCAAAGTGATGGACGCGACGCACAACTTTTCTACACACACGTTTTAAAAAAACCAAGTTTCTTTTCACCCAATCAGCACTGCGGTGTAAATGTGGGCTGGCACACAGTCATCTGATATTAAAAACTGGAAGATTCTACAGCCATTTTTTAGCTGTTTTAATAAATGCTGTTTTTGAAGGAGAAAGTTCGGAGTACTGCAAGTTACAGCAGTAATTTATTTTAAAAAGATCAAATAAAATTTGATTCTTTACCATATGACTTCTTTAAATATTTTGGCTAGTCTAATAATGGCTTCAGCTACTAATATGCGTGTAGTAAACTCAAAGCAGCAATCAACACTATTTAAATGTGCTTGAATCTATTCAATAGCGTTTCTCAAACTCAGTTCTAAATGTCAGTGCAGAAAAGTCCACAGAACCCCTCTGGACCGGATCTTAATCCATGAGGTTCACCACAACCAAACACAAAACCACTGCAGAAATAAATGAACACACTATGAAACTGACTCATGACTCTAGACGCGAAACACAAACAGCACAAAAGATTGACACTCACTTGCCAGCCCTTGTCTGCTGTTCTGTAATACGGATAATTCTTAGTAATGTGGGTATATATTCCATTCAGTGTTAGTTGTTTGTCTGGTGCCATTGTGATAGCTTGGACAATAAGTTGAGCGTATGAGTACGGAGGCTTGGAGTCATCCTGCTCAAGACAAAAGATGAGAGGTTACTGCATATTAAACATAACAAATCTGCATCAAACACGGCCACAAGACAGATTATTGATTATTACTCCTAATCACATCAGCAGTAAGCCACCTGCTGGCGAGCTGTGAGCATTACTCAAATGTCTCCTACTTTTGGACTGTCTCCTCCAGAAGCTTCCTTGTCATTTTCAGACTGAGAGTTTTCATTGATAAGATCAGCTGTGAGACCACGCCCCATCTTATAACTGGATAGCCCCGCCCCTCTGGGACTAGATGGACATGAGTTGGCGGCACTGAAGATTAACGACAAAGAGATTTTGAAAATGTCCACGTGCCAATCAATTAAAATAAACATGCTGCTTTACACCCACAAATGATTACGATGTAGACTATGTGCTTACCTGATTGTACCTGTTGGAGATGGAAGGGGGCTCATGAGGTGGGCGATGTTGTCTGGAATGTTTATCGTCAGCGGGGAGATCTGGGGCTGGACGGCCTTTACTGGAGACTCTGGAGCATTCCTGCGGTCTCTCTTGTCATTGGACAGGGCAGTGAACGTAATTTTGATATTTGTGCTAGGAAATCGAAAAGTGCACCTACCAAAGGGAGGAAACAAATATGACAAATCATCATTTACTGTATCAAACTGTATTTTGAAAATAGCTACACAATTGGTATGCACATAATAGCTAGCCAGAGCAGACAGCCAGGAACAGAACACAGCAGCAGACCTGGTTTATATATGGACATGAGCATGACCTGATTACACGACAGATATATATATATATATATAAAATTTAATCTGAGACATATCTGAACTCTGCTGTCGCTCAAACACAATGACCTCACTGTGTGCTCACCCTCAGTGTGTTTTTAATTTACCATTGGGCCTCCAGTTGCATGACATACATACTGCATGCATGTAATGTACTTGCCAGCGCAGGGTTCTGCTAATTTCTCAAAATCTTTATGACTGAACTCCAGGTGGGGTTTATTTAAAACTACTCTTCTGTAGTAATCCATGCCCACAATGTAACAGCAGCTTCCAACAAAACGAGTGCCTTTGAACACAAGGTTAAAAGCGTCCTCGCATATGTAGGTATAAAGCTTTTTCAGAACGGTCGATTGGCGTGCATAAAACATTACATACGTTTAATGAATCTATTACTTCTGTCTACCCCTTCCGGTGGTCGTTTAATCATTGTGTGCTTGGGGGCAGCATACCCCAGATTTCATCATTTTGCGGACAAAAACATTAAAACGCCATTTGGAGGCAGGGGGAGGCATGCACCCTGCGTTTGTTGTGTAAACAGACTCATGTGAAGGGTTAGCGTGTGTGCTAATCAAAGGTTGCGTTGCTAACATGCAAAACGAGACGTGCGTTAGTCGCGCTTGTCATAATCAACACGTGGTGCTACACGAAACAAAACAAATACAGCGCACGATCGCCGTAAACGCCTTCACCCGAGCGCATCCCAGCCGGCGCTGGCGCTTCCGAACCGCGAGGATGATCTTACATGCGGGGAAGCTGGAGAGGAGGAGCCCCTCGTCTTTGAAACACCCCGTCCACGAACACCCCGTTTTTGCCGAGGCATCGAAGGTAGAAATCTCCGCCGCCCGCTCCGTCCTCGCCGGCGGAGAAGATCTCGAGGTGCCTCCGTGAAATGAAGCTCGAGTGGCCCATGCTCACGTCCACGGAGCCTTGCGACGAATTCCGGCCGATGGTGACCGAGCGCTTCTTCATCAGATACTCGAATTCTCGGCCCTCGAGCCGGGCGACAACCGACCCTGACATCCCGCTCACCGCCATCTTTTGCTACTATTTCTCTTGACGTTAATTTGGAACTATCAAAATGAAGGAACAGAGGACTGTTGATCAGTCTGCAGGCTCGGTTGCAAAATTTGGTGGGGGGGTCGAATCAAAACGATGAGAAATAAATACGAAGGAACGTGCCAGTCCGGGGACAGCGGCTCCAACCCACAGCCGCGACAGAGAGAATGAGAAAAGGATGAACTCTACCAAACAAACCAAGGAGGCGGGGCCGGAATGACTGATAGGGCGAGTGACCAATAGCGAAACGGTTCAGAAAGGAGAAAAACGTAATCCTCCAATAGGCAATGAGTAGTTGTACGCGTGTGGTTTTATAGGTTTGGTTGCACCGCGGGCTGGCTGACACGCATGTAATTGGTGTGTTGTAAGAGGCGGATTGGCGATGCGAGTTTGTGCCGTGATACTGGTGACAGACACTATATTGGGTCGCATGTTTTCTATACGCGTCTTAACTGGATAAATGTATGACTAAATGTATGTTATTGATGTTGCAATGATCGGTTAATCTCTGTTTGATTTGGTGGTCTTGTAATGCTCGTATGATGTAATTAAACATCTTGTAAGTAAGGGTGGTAAACCATACCACCGACCCCTAAACCCTCACTACACCATGTACTCTGTTTATGATAGACGTGACATGTATGAAAACACGTGCCTCTTTGAAATCATGCTGGTAAATCACACTGCATGACAACCGACAGATGAGCAGGTAACACATCTAAACACACACACGTCATTGTTCTAAGAGAAGAACTGTTCTTAATTCATGCAGGTTTGATTTACAGTACAATCAGAACTGTGCTACACTTCCATGTCACCCTGTTATTCTGAGACCAAATGAAAGATTAACATTCTTCATTTAACAATCTTTTAATTTTGTCATTTGATGCTGAATTATGCCCGCAGGCCTCACAATCAGAGCATGTGTCATATACTCACGAAATTAAGCAAAATCACTTTAGTACATTATCAATGACAAAAGCATCAATTGAGTAACAAAATAGCTTATAGATACATTTCAAATAATGGTTATCATGAAGACAATAAGAAACATAAAAATACTACGATCATGTGATCACACTGAAAAAAGTGAATGCTGAGAGAATCAGTGTTACAAATACTACATGACACACTCATTCTACAGCTGTAAAGTATAAAGCAGATCAGATGTGGTGTAAAGTGTCAATCATGTGTAAGTAGTATACATCCAAGCATTGCTTACATTTAACCTGCATCAATGTAGTTACTCTCGATTAGTTCAGCTAGGGGAGCATACATTTTTGGAGTTGCTTATTTTAACAAATGTGGATATGATCAGAGGCGATGATGGAGGCGTTTTCTTAAGTTAAACGATTAGAGAACAACAAGAAAAGAGTTTCTCTTAAATTCCAGAAAAGAAAACTGCAACACGTAATGAGGAGCACACATTTACACCATAACATGTTTTAGTTATACTGGTCTATACACTGTAAGTCTATATATAGTTACATAATTTTCTCTGGCATCTTTTATTCGTACAGCAAATAAAACAATATTAAACACACTACCAAGTAGTTCGTAAATACATACGGTGAATGATGCACACGTATACACCCACCTCCCATCCTAATTACAGAGGCACTCACTACATTAGATTAGGTTTAGTTAGTGGACAAAAAACACTCTTGCTACCTAGCCAAGGGCATCCAACACTTAAAAAATCCCATGGAAGACATTTTTAAAAAACAACTGTCCTTTCAAAAAAATAAGATCTCCCTTTTCTTACTCCACTGTACAGTACTGCAGCGCTCTGTAGTCACAGTTTTTCAGTCACCTCTCTGCTCATTCAAAGAACGGTTCTCTAACGGTTTGAATTGAGAAGTAGAGTTTCTTTTGGTCTCTCCTCCATGTCAGTGACATGGTGACCTCCATGAAAGTGAGTCTGTCACATGAATGCCACTTGAGTCCTCTGACATCCTTTAACTTGGGAGATGTAAAAAATAAACGAAATCTTGAAAAGTGAAGTAGCGTCTACACTCAGATCTTCTCGTCCGTCATTTCCAGGAACTGTGCGTAAACATCCCTGGAGCACTCGCCTTTCTGGTTGAACAGAAACTTGTAGTAGCTGCCATCAGCACAGATAGCTGGAGGAGGAAGAGAATGAGTTAAGGTATTTGAAAAGGTATTTAAAAGAAATGACTCAACGGTAAACAGTGTAAAATGAACAGTTCTGTTTGTCATATGGTCGTATTTCAATGTATGCCGACAACAGCCTTAAAAACAAAAGTTCTTTGAACACAATTGACCACTTATCCATGCATAGACTGAACTCACAATTTCACTATGAAGTAGCTCATTTTTAACCACATGCTATCAAAACAATAAACTTCACAGCTTTACCTATAACAGCGTTGGGTTCTGTTCCAAAGGCACACACACACGGAGAACCAGATGGGACCTGGAACTTGGAGAAGCTCCATTTGGAGCTGAAATACTTTGGGAGAAAGCTGGCTGAGGCCAAGCTGTGGTGCAGCAGTATGTGAGAGATAAAACAGTAATAAACACAGCAGGATAAACAATGTGTACATTAAAATCAACAGCTCCGGTGATGTGTTTTACACAGACCTGGACTGCTTGTTTCTTTTGGGATCCTCTGCAGCGAATATATGAACTGTACCATGATCACTTGATACACAGATAAGAGAAGCATCCTGGTTGAAATTGATGCTGGAACACACACACTCTGTTATAAATACACACACATTGCCTCAATGAAACAAACAGAATGGGGTTTTACACATAACAGATTACCAGTATATGTTGGCAGTTTGTGATCCTCTTCTTAGCTCCTGAATAAGATGACCTGCCGAGGTGTCAAATATTCTGATCAGAGTCCCCTAGAGAGAAAAGATGCATTGTCCACTGATCACTGATTCCTTTTTTTTACCATTTTGTCTTTTAAAGGGATAGTTCACTCAAAAATGAAATTTCTTCCATCATTTAAAGTAAATTTAGTGACAGAACAAACACAATTTTCTATTTAATGAAATGTGTAAACTCTGTGTGACACACTTAGCAAGTGTCAATCAGTTGAACTCACTTTTTCAGATGCGGTTGCGATCCGTGTGCCCTGAAGGTTGAGAGCGATGCAGCACAGAGCTCCCTCGTGAGCAGGAATATCAACTGGAGGTTTCTCTGTGTTGGCCAGATCTACTATCTGAACATGTCCAGAGTGAGTGGCTGGAAACGCCAGCAGTGAATTGTTACTGTTTGGGCACAGCACACACAAACCTGCAGAGACAATCAGAGAGAGGGGTGAAAATACGTTTTAATATTCTTTCTGTAAATTTGAAAATAATTTGGTACAGTTCTGATTTGCAGTTGACCGTTGTAGTTTAGAATGCAAGCAGGTAAATAACCGGGAATGAATTTTATTTTATTTTTTTGAACGGGGTGCACGCCTTACCTTTAGGGTTATAGCATGTTTCAAAGACATGCAGCTGATGAGGATTGTGTGTGAATGTAAAGACTTTAATCATGGAATCCAAGACCACCACAATTCTGAAACCACAAAACACACAAACAATATGTCTTCAGCAGTTTTGCCTACAAACTACTGAGGTTAAGTTTAGGCTAACTGAAGGATGACACATCTTTAAATGTGACACATTTAAAAGATATGACTATATTTTGAGGGTATATTTCTGTCTAGCAGAAATCATCTTTTAATCGAAGATGGTAAAAATGAGCTGATGAGCTGTGGCTTCATGTTGTCAATGTTTAATATGAGACTAAAGGCATTTGTGATACTGTCATTTTCATTTTCCTTGCAATTTCACAGTCTAAATAATTCTGAATAGCCAGCTAGACAATGAAGTTTAAATCAGCAAAAATTCATTCAATACATTACAGACAAACATATGTTTAAGCTTGCAAGGTATAAAAACATGTAAACGTTTGTGAATATTTAACAGTAACCCTCATTTGAGCCCAACAACTGGCCCAAAATCTCACAATCATCAAGACAAGAATGAAAAGTACACAAGGATGAATTTGAATACCTGTCTCGACGAAGTTTAACAGCTTTGACCTCAGTAGAAAACTCGATCTCTATCACAGTCTTCTTCTTCAGGTCATCCCAGATCATCACTGACACAAAGAAACATGCAGAAATGCAGATGTTTTACACGTGTACCTTTATGCTAGAGCTGTGATAAACTTCAGTGTGAACCAGAGGTCAGTTTATCTACTCAATTTAAACACTGGTTAATGCACTACACTTAATGTGACCCTGTGTAAGACTGTAGTGATGTAGTGATGCTTTATATCTGCTACTTTATTTACATATTTAGAAAACTGTGTCATAAAGACATTTAATAACTGCTGTCTCAGAGAAAATGTACCTTTATTTGGAGGGTACTTGGGTTTCTTTCCGCCTCCAACAAGCGCCAGATAATTGCATCTGAAAAGCATCTCCACATGACCAACTCCTCCCTCGAGAAACTCTGAGGGCAAAGAGAACAATTACAATGAATGAGTCAACACCTACCGCAATAAAACAGTAACTGACTGTGACAAAGACACCATAAACTAATTCTGGTGGGCAACGAAGAGCAGACTCTCTTTTGTTCGTAAAAGTAACAGAAGTTTTTGAATTGGTGTGGTCTCTATCTCTATCTCTGTTGTTGCCCTTTTTTCTACCTGAAACAAGATCTGCAGATCATTCAAATACATGCAGAGAGAATCTGATGCCGAGTCACTATGAATTCATACCCTAAAAGCTTCTGCAAGTACTTCACTAAATGCATTCAAATTTTTCCATTTACATGCATTAATAATAAACAAGTTAAAATTTACATATACAGAAATCGGAGGAAGCTATTAATTACCATAAGTTGTATTATCTCTGGCTGTATTATTACTATCTGATGCCAAACATGGAGTGATTTGACACTTGTAATGTAAACAAAACTGCAGCTAGGATTCAACTATTAGGAATGAGCAGCAAATAGAAACTTGAGCACAACGCCGACTCACCTTGTTTTTCCTTTTCTTTAAGGGGGTCTGTGTTATATACCCTGAATCCATTTTCCATTCCACATGCAAAACATCCTGGTGGAGGAAAAGGACATTTTAAAGGAAACTGGCAGTATGATTAAAAATGAGGTTTGTTCATCTCAGAAGAACTGGCATACAGTATGACTTCACTTCGCTTAATAGACAGTATATCACAGTATGAAGGCTTGTGGAATGTGGATGGCAGTTTTCCAGCCTGTTTGTCTCTGTGATCATTTCATATCAGAATATAGTGAAATCTGATTAATTTATTTGTCTAGAATGTTTGCACTTTGGGAGTGATTTTGTCCCAAGGACGTACAACACAACCTACAAATACTGTACAATGCAAACAGGAATATACAGGGCAGAATAGGTCTGTTGTACACACACAAGGCAGTTTGCTGGATGTCAGCCTGTCTGTTCTGATGACTAAGTGCAGATGTGCACACTCATGGCCCTCACATCCGGTTATGATTCTCAATTTAAGTGCAGTAGTACAAGTAGGGCAGAAGAAAGTGTAAAAAATAAAATGTGACACTAAGTGACCTGCATGAATCCCAGATAAACCGCACGCTATTTGTCCATGTGTCATTAAATGCTAGATTAAAAATACAGTTAATTGAGCGCACTCAACACTGTCATGTTAGCATATGTTTATAATAAAGTCACATAACAGAAGTATACAACGATGTAACGTATTAAGTTTAAACTAAATCAAAATGTCCAGATCTCTCCACAGCAAGCCTCAGTTATGGAGCTAGCTAGCATTAGGGTTAGCCTGGCAACATGAAGTGGATCCCCGACTGTCAATGTTTATTTTATGTTTATTTTACGGTTCTAACAACGTTACAGTTAATGCTTGAACATGCAGTTGTTAATATATATTATAAACAATATAATCACAAGAATGCTGACCCCACAGCCCTTAAAGTAAAACACTCATGTGACTTCGTCTTTGTGGCTAACCAGTTGTTAAAGCTAGCAATCGTATTACATGAAACAATAAGTTAACGATGTTAATAAACCTCACAACTAATCCTTACCACCTGCATCGAACCCATGTGTTTTAACATGAAGAACCAATGACAGCTCGAGTCATTGAGTCTTCAGAACGGTAACTAACAGCTGTGGCGTTAGCTTGCCTTCTAGTTAAAGGTAAACATCTTACCGTGATCCTGGTTAAATCCAGCATAAAGTAATCCGTTACCGTGAGGATTGGATGGTAATAAATTCATAGTGGTCGGCGTTATCTGGGTAATCGAAATGGAGAAAAAAACAAAAGCTTAACTAAATGACAGCATTCCTATGGGCACCTATGAGGGCAGCAGCAGTTGGCAGGCTAATGCTAAGTACAAGAGATTTAATATCATGGTTGTCTCTCTAGTCAGGAAACATAGTTGGCAAAGCGCCTGTTGTTCGTCTCTTCTGCCCACAGAGAAAGATTATTAGACCACAGGAATTATAATCTAAATCCAGGAATCACGATGTTATGTTTTCTCTTGTATAAATCAGACGTTTTAAGACTCTTCACAGAATATACACAAACTTATGCCACCGCTATCAAATCTGCAAACGATGAGCTTTAGGTCAAAAACACGCAGGTGGTAAAATCACATGAACTTTCGGAAAGTGTGTTGTGACCTTTATTAAAATGCACGAGAACTGTAAACTAAAAACGCTACTGTATGTATATATGTGTGCTATATAATGCTACTGGTCGGGCTTCGTGTTGTCATCGCCCCAGTGGCCTAATGGATAAGGCACTGGCCTCCTAAGCCAGGGATTGTGGGTTCGAGTCCCATCTGGGGTGATTCTGTTTTTAATACTTTATTTAGGGTGCTCGTCTAACAGTTTACATCAGTGATGACCGGTAAGATTTTAATCTGTATATCTGGAAACCAGCATGTAGAATGTGGTACAAAACACGAAAATAATAAGCGCAACAAATAATGTAAAACTTAATTTTTAGGCACATATGAGGACCAATAAGTGAGTTTCCGTGGTGTAATGGTTAACACTGAGGGCTCTGAATCCAGCGAGGCTTCATATTGTTATTATGTGTTTTAGTCTTTAAACTGTATGTTAAAGGAACCTATAACTGTCTGCTTTCTTTATTCAGAATAGAGAAAATGAATTTGATGGGACTCAAACAGAAGGTAAATGCTGCAACAAAGCAAGTAGTACGAGTTGATGCTGAAGGAATTTGTTGCTGTGTGTTCTTTTAAGAATAATTGCAAAGTGAAACAGCAACTTAAGACGTGTGTAACTCATATTTCATCCAGTTGTGTTCACCATTTTAATATACAGAATAGTAGCAAACGTGATTCTCTTATGAAAACTAACCACGGTTTTACTTAAACAGAAAACGTTTACACAGCTAATCTGTTTAGTTCATTTTTTAAAGAAAACAAAACTAGCAGAGGATGGTTTCGATCCATCGACCTCTGGGTTATGGGCCCAGCACGCTTCCGCTGCGCCACTCTGCTGTTGCAAAGCCTCACTGCAACATTTCTGTTTTCATAAATTCACAAACCGAAAAACCCCGTAAGCAAACACAGGATTTAATATGCTGCAGAATTTCGATGAGTTTATAAAACTGCATAAAGCTGCGTGTGGCTTTCACACATACGAGTGAAAACGAATAAAGTGTTTGTTTGTAAAAGAACGACCACGAAGGGACTCGAACCCTCAATCTTCTGATCCGAAGTCAGACGCCTTATCCATTAGGCCACGCGGTCTACGTAACGCTGCTGGCGTCTTTACGTCTATATTTGTTCGGTAACGCACAGCTACGTCAAAAACGTTCAGCTCTGCGTATCACCAGCGGGCGCGTTACACGGTTGAGAAACGCTGCTCGTTCATTTATCATCGTACATTAATTTTCCACAGTCTATGTAATCATATGACGTTTAATAAACAACTGATCATTTCTTGTGCAATAATTTCTTCAGAGTTGCCAGTTTCTATGTACCATCAGATGATGTTAAATGGTTGTAGTGACTGTGATATTTTTTAATTCGTTATATATAAAGTTGTCATCGTGTGTGATGTATATATGTATATACAGGCGCTCACGTGTTCCACTACCAGATTTTTAGTTGTTGTAATAAGATTTTATTTTAAAAGTATTTATTTTTAGTTATTTCAAGCTTTATAAACAGGCAACAGGATCTCAAATCAATGACACAGATTTAAAGATTATTACTTATTAATGAAATAGGATAGCATTTATACAAATACAAATGCTTAAAATACAACCAACGTGAAATCAAATGCAATTTACCTATAAAAGTAATATTAGTAAAAGAACGACAGGAAGGTACGTTTCTCTTGCTTTAATGCTTATCGGCCAGTCTCTGGAGGAGGGCAATAATAGTGTCCTGCTTGGAAGAAATCAGCTCAAGTGCTGTTGCCATCCTTCCCATCGCATCAGCCATGTTGCGTGCAGTTTTCTCCTTGCGCCGCTCGCGTGCATCTATCTTGCGCTGACGTTGCTCCTCCAAGCGTGTCTGCTCTTCTTGGCTGGTGAGAAAATTCCGGAGAAGTGAGGTGCGCTCCTCAGCTTGCCCATGCTGCTGGGCTGCACGCGTGGCCATTGAGTTGAGCCGAAGATGCCTGAATCTCCGTTTCAGTGGCTGACGGCTTCCCAACTGAACTGGTTTGGGAGAGATGGGGGGCAAAGGTGTGTCTGTGCTACAAGATGGACTGGGGGTTAGTTTGGGGGTAACTTTGCACAGCACTGGGGAAGTCACCAGTGTAGGAATTTGGGAAGGCGTCGTGATAATGCCAGTGGAAAGCAGACATGGGGTGGTCATCGCAGCCACTGGCACACTGTTAGATGGATGTTCCTCTGTCTTCACAGCTGCTTTAGCTGTGGTTGCAAATCCAACAAGCGTGGCTGAAGCCGGGCCTCTCTGGACAAATTTTGACTGTCCTAAAACACTATCCATCATCTGTGGTGAGAAAAAACACAAAACAGCAAAGATTATTTCATCATTTAGAGTCTAGTAAGAGTGCATTTCCTAGTTGAGACAAACATTTATCTTCTTTTATGGTTCACAGTAAGAAAAAACATGTTTAAGATGAAGTTTTTTATAAGCTTTGGTACTTCTGATGATATTGCTGGCACTCAGCGTTCTTAAAATAAAAAATTACAAAAGAAACAATTAATTTCTAGCCCAGGGGAAAAGAACGTGTTTTCATGACTGAAATTTACATTCAGACCATAAAAACGGGACAAAATCATGAACTACTGACGGTGTACACATACTTCAAAGTACTCCCATGAGGTCTTTGTCTGGCCCCCACACAATGAGCTGCGATCTTTAACTCTCTTATATGTAACAATGAGGTTATTCCATTTGCGCCGAATCTTCTCTACAGGTAAGAAGTGACCGTGGCTCTCCAGTTCCTTCTGAACGCTCTGGAAGAGAAGCGAGCGCTCTCGAGAGCTATAAACATCCCAGCACCTTTGCATGGCTTCAATGAGATGCACAATGGCGCCGTGGGTAAACTCGGATGATGTCGAAACTGCCTCAGTCCCTCGACCACCGCCTGTACAATTACACTTTATTTAGAGATTACAAGACAATCACAATAGCACATTACTGTTGTGGTGACACTGTTACAGCTTGGCAATACTGAGCAATTCAGTTTTTAATTACTTGGAAAGAATGGCAGATAATTGTCGATACACTTACCACGAGGCACTTTATTGTCTCTGTTGTTAAATAGTGATGATGATGATAATGCATTATTAACATCTGAAATAAATGGACACAAATGCAGACGGTTCAATGACTTACAAGTAGCATCAACAGTGTGACTGAAGTTTTGCATAATGTACAGTTCAGCACCACTAACATACTACCAAACAGGCGTGACAATACAATCTAATATTTAAATGTATGAACAAAATTCAATGTTATTATAACTCTTGAGGAAAGCTAGCCTGAACTCACAGAGCAACACTGGGGTCGGGGCCTGTAGCTGCTCTCCTTGGTGTGCGGATGCAGAAGACAAGCCTGCAGTCGAGTCGCTTGCAGTTGTGAGGTCATCGCATAACGGCATGCAACTACCGGCAGACGACTCGTTCCTGAGGGGTGTGCCCATCATTACGCTACCTGCGTCCCGGTGGAGCTCAATCCGTGCATGCGATTATAAAACAATCCGCGAAATGTAAACCTACGCTGACACTAGCAAACGCGCTAACCCTTGTGCAGTAACACGGGTCGTGAAGTTTAACAACTTTCCTGAGCAGAAATCTCTACCAATCCTGCTCGTATTTTTAGCTAACATCGATATGCTAGGACGACATCTGTCCAGGGAAACTGTTTGGTCAATGCAGTCCGAACGACGGTTTGTAAAGATTTAGGTGCAAGTGTAATGGCTGCGCTCCTCGCTTTGCAACTGCGCAACTCTGCTGCGTATATGTGTCCTGCTATTGGCTGCTGTTCGCCTGCGTCACACGCAGTCTCTGCACCCTCGCAGACGCGCATGGCAGACGACAATCAATATGCCGTACAAAATATGTGCTGCGTTCAACGATCGTTACCTTTAATCAAATTATTTGTTGTTTTACCGTTTGTGCAAAAAAAGGTGTTGCATGTCTGCAACAATGCATGATCACTTTTGCTTTAATGTGCTTTAATGAACCGTTTAAGATGTTAAGATAGAAAGATCTAAAGCAGTCACACAGTTAACCCTCATTAAAAGTGCACCTCACTATCCGAGAGCCTCAGTAATATGCCAAATAATGTTTTGCTTTAGAAGAAAACAATCAACATGTTTGTATGAGGGTGAGGTTAAGGGCTACAGTATAATCTATACGAGGTTATTATTATAGATTCTGTGTTGTGTTGCTCTCAGGAAGCTTGACCTCAGCTGGACTGCAGAGCTGCAGTGATGTGTGCGAGACACAAGCAGCTATCAGCTGAGATCAGGAGATCACGGGTGTTGCACAGATTCAGAAGGACCAGCATGTCACAGACACACACGTTTTAAATTGTTTGATTCCAGGACATTTGTTACATCTGAAATGTTCGTTAAATCTGAAAATGATTAGGAAAGAGATTATATTTGATCATATATATTTTTCTGTTACATGTGCCCTTGCTGATGTGTGCTTTGTTTTGGTGCACATGGTGCATATTAAAAATATAGGTACTTAAGGTACTCTACTGTTTACCCTGCGTTGCTTTTCCGTAATCATGTCTGTCATTGAACGTAGCACCACCAGATGGCGCTGTGCACCACATGTGTTCTATGAGCGAAAATTCAGCCCGTGCCGGTGATGACAAAACACAAAATGTATTTACATCATAAAATGATTTTGTGTGCCACTAAGAATGGACATTAGAACTGTTTTTTTTACTTCTAATGTGTATTTATATGTCAATCTTATTAGCCTGGTGATGGGTTGAGTGTTAGGCACAGCCTCACCCTTTCAGTCCAGGTTCTGTGCAGGAATATTCGGTCTCCCTCCTTTCAAGAGCATATGAGTCACCACAAAGTTCTGTCATTTCTTCTGTCACTTCTGCCAGCATGCTGTCTGGGGATGAGATAACATTGCTATTCTCTGCAGTAACCTTTCTGGTTATTGCATGTATGTTGCCCAGAGGAAAAACTCACTCATCAGATATCATATCACAGATAAAATTTGTGTCTCCGCTGTGTTTGGCCATGACACATCAAACTAATATTGATTTGCCTTCCTGCACAACATAAGCTGTAAAGTGTGAATTGTTTTGTTATTTTTTATTTGGTTCCCCCCCGGCTGCACTAAATTTTGTCATTTGCAAAATGAGATAATCAGAATTTCCTGTTTCATTTAAAATGAAGCATTGATGTACCTGCGGATTGTGATTCACTGGGACTTTTATTATACACAGTATTTCTGTGTATAATAACGTTTTTACCGAAGTCTATTTAAGTCCAGTAAAGACCAAACATATAGTCACCAGAGACCAAACAACTATAATCTATAATTGTGTTCAGTTTTGACCGCTTCTGTAGAGGATATTGCTCGTGTTGGGCTTGTTTGCAATAGCAATTTGTTGTAATTCTTCTCACCATGTAAAAGAATGTTGCACTAATTTATTTAGACATTTTCGGTCACTTTTCATGATTATAGGTGGATTTTACAGTACAAAGCAGACTTTATCAGTTCAGTGCTGGTATCCATTAGCCCCCTTTGGTTTGGTTTAAAGTGTGATGTTGTGTTCAGATAAAAGTCTCTTCTGAATGAATCAAAGTGAATTGTTACGTGTGATATTGTGATTGAAATATAGTGCTATTACATCAGAGCTCTTATGTAATGTGATTTTATTGGTCAGGTTATGACTCCCGGGATATGTGTATGTCTCAAAAGCTGAATAGTTTTTACCCAGAAGATGAAAATAATGCCGTTATTTCCTCATGATGTTCTCAATCTTCAGGATTTTCTGGAGCACAAGAATGTTTGAGACAAACACGACATTTTGTGTGTTACTTCTTCCACACAGTGACAGTAAACACTTGTTCTCCGGCTGTCAGTCTGGATAATCATTTCAAAGAAAGTCATTCAACTCGAGCGCTTGAGGAAGGTGGAGAAACGCTGATGTACGTGATTGCTCTTGTGATTGTGCCTTTCTCAAGCATCTCTGTCGGCTCATGTTTCAGTTCATACAATATGTATAAGATGCAACTGATGAGCTCATCTTTGCTCTTTTTCTTTAAATCAATCTATCTCTGCCCATCTTTCCATGAGAGCACACGCCCACATGCTCCTGCAGAACTGGGCTAATTAGCCATCAGCAGCATCCGAGCCTCTAGGTCGTGACTAGCGTGTGGAGAATCCAATGCAAAGCCTTCAGCACTCCCCAGCCAATTTACCCCATTCCATGTGTCTGTGCGCACAAGTTCACACGTGTGTTGTGAAGACAAGTTCACAGACTCCCAGAAGACGCCAGCAGATGAAAACTACATTTCCTCTTGTAGTGCATCTGTAGCCGTGCTGCAGTGGTAACTGAGAGAGCTGATCAGTTGGCACAAGTGGCTCCAGACCGGGTGACAGGTGGAGCTGTCCACCCCCGGTCGTTGTAGGCAGCGCCCTCGTGGTTTATCTTAGTGTGCCAAGCCTGACAGTTGCATCTCCCTGGGCACCATGACTCACCATCCTGAGGTCAGGTGGACATATGGCATCTTCTCACCGCCGCAATGCTCTTTAGATACATCTGATATCTTCTATCAGTTTTCAGTGCTCTCATCACACAGATCAGAGGCATTTCCGATCAAGAAAATACACGCAATCATAGTTTTATGAGTTTCAATATATCCAAATGACAGTTTAAACGTGTCAAGCACCTTCTCACTCAGTCCATGTTGAGTCACCTATAAGATTCATTATGAGGGAATTTTCAGTCTTAAAGACACACATGGACTGCTGCTCTGTTTCTTGTGAAATTGAAGAATATGTTATGCATCACATGTACACAAGAACACATGTGTGTTCACAGAAGAAACCTTCACTGCTTCTGCTTCTCTCCTCTGATCAAATGTTCTCTATGTAATTTCTCTAATTGTGCCGAGCTGTTATAAATGAGATCAGATTGTTCTTACTGGTGCTTGTTTCACGAGTCTCTTGGTTTGGTGCTCGTGGCTGTATAAATATATAAATTACCCATGAGCTGCAGATGTTTAATTATGATTTTAGTCATTTAGCTGACGCTTTTTTATCCAAAGCGATTTTTTATTAGGTGATTTATTATTACTTTTATTATGTTTTATTTTAAAATCATTAAAGCTACTCACAGATAAATAGCTCTCTCAAAACTCTTTTAAAATCTGAGTATCAAATACACATTTTTAAAAATATGATAAAATATAATAAACAAATCCCATATGTTTTCGTTTTCTCCCTTTAAACCGGTTGATTTCATTAAAGTACACAAGCAGATAAAAAGCTGTCAGTCATTAAACTGTGTATTTATAGAAAACAGAGAAGCAGAACGTGTTAGAGGAGAGATGGGTATGAATGTAGGTGGTACACGCTGTGGATATCAGCATCATCAATTACACTTGTGTTTGAAGCGCTCTCAACAATCTATGATGTCACAGGAGAAAGGCAACCAATCAGATGGCTCTGACAAACCCCCCTGTTCTCATTGGCTCCTCCCCAACCCTCAGCTTTGTATACTCCAGTCATCCTTGCTAGCAAAACAGACAATGTGCTGCTGGTACAAGCAGGGAAGACACACTAATGCATTGGAACAGGGGACACGTCACAGCCTGACAGAAGAAGTGAGTACATTTTCTTTCATCTTTGCCTGCACACTCTTATTGTATGACTCTGCCCTCATCCAGCTCTATAAATAGACTGTGCCAGAAATATCCCTCTCTCTCAAACAAATGCTCACTCCTGACAGAGCCGGCACAAGGAAGAACATCAACCAAAAAGCCATCAGAAGTGGCCATCAGAAGGTCAGTGGTTCCGTCAGCTCACTCCCCTCTGGCTCGCAGATCTGATGGGCTGCTCATCTGGCCGCTTGCCTTGCCAACCTCCGGCCTCAGCACAGCTGCCCACGCTGGACCCTGACTGCGGCCAGCCCCAGGATGGCTCAGCACCAATGCCTGTACCCAAATCTCCAGAAGACCTCTCCACCCTGGAGCGGCTGGCCCAGGCCACTGGCGGCACGGAGAAATCATGGTACCGGTGCGTGTTTCCTTTCGGTGTCATCTCTCTGGTGATTGGCATGGCGGGTACCGGTGTCACCTTCACCTTTAACACCATTCCCCAAACTAAAGTGGTGTCGCTGGTGCTGCTGGTGGTGGGATTTGTCATGCTGCTGATAGCGGTTGCCTGCTGGAAGGTGCACAGGTCCAGGAGAAGAGAGAAGAAGGAGGGGGGCATCTTCACCTCAGAGCAGTGCACTTTGTGAGAGGCACATTTATCTCAAATCTGTGAAGCACTTAACCAAGAGAGAACAAACTTTTTATGGTGCTCTTGTTTTCCTAGTTAGAGGGTAAGTTGTCTGTACTCGTTTACGGGATGCACAGCAAAAGGATGGAAATCTCTGCTCAACTGACTGCAGGTCAGTAAAGGACAGGTTATGGGAGCGATATATGAATGATTGTGAAAAAACGACAGCTACTTAATGTGTAAACCCATGTACTTCAATATTTGATATTATAAAATGATTTCAGAGTGCTCTATTTATTTATTTCTTTGTTTATTTATTTATGTGTTCTTGCCAATGTATTACAGAGAGACTGTTTTCATGTGAACGTTGCATGTCACATCTTTTAATATTTAAACATGATTAATGTGCATGTGTACATTGAAATCTTTGTGCATGATGAAGTATTTGTGTGGCATCAAACAGTTTGTTGTTCATCTTTCAGACTGTTATTTTGTGTTTATCTAGTGAATTCAGTCATGAAGTTACTTCTGCAAAAATAATCATTTAAAGAGACAGTGTGTGTGTGTGTGTGTGTGTAATACAGAATTCACCTGCACACTGTAGCTGACACTAGAACACAGAGTAGAGCAGTAAATGTATCAGAACATACAGAGAGAATCAGTGTCTGCTGTGATTTCAAAACACATTTTAATATGAATGTCAGTCTATAAACTAATTGAATGTTCAGCAGATCAAGCAAAAAAGCTGAACGGGAATTTAAGTTGCAGACATGACTTGTGAAACGTTGTGCATTTACAACACGTAGCCTTTGTGACAGTGACCTGTGTTTGGGTGTTATGTTGGTTCTATCAGATCTGTTTATGTATTTTAGCTTTGGTGTGTATTATTTTTATTTATATATGTTATATATGGTATATATGTTTTTGGCATATACTCTATATGTTATATATTTTGTTATATATACATATACTTTGTATTTTCTCTGTGAGAACAATTGACAGCTGTTTGTAGCCTTACTGTGTTATTTGAGTGCCTGTCTTTTAAGAGTAGCTATTTTTGTATCACCCACCACTGGGTTTGTAAAAATACAAATAAAACAGTTCCCATATGTTTGTCAAAAATACGTTCAAAGATGTTTGTGCACAGTGACAGATAAAATCTTATGTTTCTACATTATAGCACTTAGTGAGGTTGATATGGAAATGTCTGTGATTCTCCCCCGTACAGTCATGAGGGAATAGAGCAAGAGACAGAGAGGTTGTGGCAGTGGGGTGGGGGGGGGCTTCAGGAAGATTCATTAAGAAAAACATCAGGAAGTGAAAATACGTGTTCAGAATACTGGAAGTGGAATGACTGTGGCAGCACTGTCATAAAGCTCGTCCTTCACTCTCCTGTGTGTGCTACAGCTATAACTCATCTGTACTCTAAAATAGATCGTTTGCATTTCCATGAGCAGCATACATGTGACGTCGCACAGCTGATTCAGACATTCCCTAAAACCAGTTATTAACAACTTTCTGTGTCATAAACATATAATGTATGCAGTCTCACAGATGCTGTGATATACTGTACACATGAAACTGAGTTAATAAAGGCATTAAAACAGCATGATAATTCAGCCTGTCTTTAGACATTTGGACAGACAGAACTACCTCGTTCATAATGTACATGCAGCCCAGACCTTTAAAATATAAGCTGAACATATGAAAGATGATTAAATCAGATATTGTGATTTAAATTCACTTAAATATCTCTCTCACAGTTTATCAGGAAATCTGTTCAGCAGTCTTCACTCTTTTTAAGTAGACATACATCTGAGACATCAAAAGATGTTTATACTTTTCATTTCGAACTGTGGAGGGAACAAGAAAATTGTATTAAATAAATGTAGTGTGTAACAAAACTGTGTCAGTTCCTTCTTAACCCTTCCTACAAATGCACATGTCAGGACAGAGCTAAAATCATTGATGTGAATACAGACTGAGTTTTATCATCTGCTGAGAGAAGATTTCAACTCTTCTGATATCATATCAACATCAGTGTCACCAGCTCATTCTCACTTCCAGAAGGTTATAGATACAGTATATATAGTGTAAGCCACTGACGTACAGCTTTCAGCAGCCCTCCACATCTCATCAAACTGCACCCCACACTCACAGATGACACTTAAAGGAATCAATTAGGCACTAATGTGAGTGTATCTACACTTAGTGTATCTGTGGCCTCTGACTCACTCCTCTAACATCTCAGCTAATTAGCAAGTATTGATTATGGTTAACTGCACAGCGAGGGCAGCAAGCGCAGCACTGAGCCACACAAACGCAATATCCATAGTCCTTTAACCAAAGCTGAAGCTTGAGGAGGAATCCTGGGGACTTCATAACATGATGACAGCATCAAAGAAAGCATTTCAGTATCTCAGTATGAAAATGCAGTTGTTTTGAATGTTGGTTAACTTGCCTTTGATCTTAAATAAAGACCTTTTTGTAAGTTCACTCCTCTAATGCTTTAATATCATCATTTTTTGTACTTTTTCTTTAATAAACACAGAAAACTAACAGTGGTGTTGTGAAAATTCTGTACTTCTGTAATTCTGTATCTACTCTACCAGTATTTTTCATTAATGTTAGTTCTCAGCCCATTGTCACGTTTTGTACTTTAAACGATTTATCACTTAATTTTTGTTTCTTGAGACAATGAGAGAATAATTTGCCAAATTGTGTTTTGTAATTTACTGTTACTGTTGTTGCAAAGCAAATAAGGTTGAATATATTTTAAATACAGATGTGTTATGAAACGTGTTTTGTTATTAAGATAGAATTTCATATGTTTCAAAATATTATATATAAATTATGATATAATATTAATATTATATCTTACCATCAGGGGAGAAGAAAAGTGTATATAAAATGGTGAGAAAACAAACATTTGGGGTGTAGCCTCTTTAAACAGTTGAAATATATATTCATTTATATATTTAAATAATATATCACGAATCACTAGGACAGGATAGCAACAAAAAGACAGATTTTGTTATTAATCAGATCAATAGTCAGAGCACCTTTCATTCTGCAACACAAAGCAAACACATGAAACAGCTTATAAACTGAAGGATTTACACTCACACTGAATAAACACTCACAATACGTTAATCATTCACAGAATACAGCCTATAACATTCAGTCAACCAACATACATGAAATAACTTTCATTTATTAATCACATTTATTCCAAGCCAATAAGTTTTAATTGATCTGCAATTAATAAATATGTGAACGTGACAGTGTGTGTGTGTGTGTGTGTGTGTGTGTGTGTCACAAGGCAAATGCTGAAGTATTTTAGGATCCGTTCAATTTCTTGTTACCATGGAGAACCCTGAAGCTTCGAATGGCTGCTAGTGGTTTGTTGTACATGGTGTTTTTGCAGTGCTTCATTTAGACACAGATTGTTATCTTCTTTCACCACTACAGAAGGATATCCTGAACTTAAAGCATTTATGAGGTCATTGTTAAAAGAGCACAATAAATGCTTTGACAATGAGCCGTCAATCACCATAATAAACACTATAATCAGCACCATCTTATCATTTATATGAACTGATGGATCGTGGACGTCTCTCTTGGAACATATGTCTTGGAAACTAGATGACGGTAACTTGGATACAAGCAGTTGCGCACATAGTCCCAAAATGGAACATACAAATCACACACACACACACATTTGTGGAGATTCTCCCACTGAATGATGCAAGCATGTGTGAAGTTAAAATAATATTGAGATTATATTATAGATCTTAGGCTTTTCTTCTGGAACGTGAAGGTCTTGGCTGAGGTGGGCAGCAGGTGGCTGTTTGTAATCAAAGACACACACACACACACACACAAACTTATCAGCAAGATGTTACAGAGATGTCTCGCTCTCTCTCTCACCTCTGTCCTTAAGCTTTCTCCTCTCTGCACAGGATGTGACACTGCACAGAAGGTCACAGAGTTTGTGGAGCGTTCATCTGAGGGCTGCATACTAATATTATTTGTATATTCTTTAATAACACCCTCCGGATTTGAAGTTCATCTTCAAAGGTTTATGATACAGCTCGCTGTGTTCTCAAGAAAACATGATGCATCATGCATCAGGTTTAGATTAAAGGACAATGAGACCCTGGAGAACACACACGCACACTTGATAATTCATTAACATAAATTTGATAAATGTAGTTTCTTTATAAACATGGCTGATTCTTGCAGATGAACGTGTGTGCTTTGTGAGAAAAAAACCTAGAAGTACAACAGTGAACCAATAACAGTCAGACGTGAAATGCATTAAAATGCTTTAACGTGCATTAAATGTGTGCATGTGTGTAATCTCATCAAGTACATCATTAAAAATCAGCAGCCTGACGAGCCCGAGTGGTTCCATGCTTTAGCCCGCTGGAACTCCTGACCTGCAATGCACTGCATGATGTTAGTCCTTTATCTTGGTTGCATTTCTGCACTGCACTTGACATGCTGAATATCAAACATTCTTATCTCAATGCACAAATAACTGAATAACTAATTCTCCTCTATTAGGTCACATATGCTCTGTTGATAGATTATTGCAATAGCTGAGACAGTGAGAGTTTTATTCCGGTTTATTACTCAGTTTATTTGTTTTGTATTCAGTCCTAATGTAACAGTTTCCACAAACCTTTGGGAAGCATTAAAACAGTCACCAATAAAAGGTTTATGATGTTAAAAATCAAATCAGTTTAATTTATCTGTTAACACTTTTCATAACACATATTCTTCAAAGTAGTCTTATGAAGACTGGTGCATTATAAACCAACAATGGCAAGAAACACTTGCTGCAATGTTAAAGAGATCAGGATGAAACCTTGGGAGAATGCAGACACATAGTTAAACAGTAATACTGTACATACTGTACATACATACATTTATTTAAACAGCTGCAATTCAGTTGCATAGCGATGATAATATTGTGTAATTTTTGTAATAATATTGTGTAATCATATAGCATGTGACCAGTATACTGTTAAATACATTGAAATTCTGGACAAAGCTCGGAACAATTTATTTTACTAAGAATGTTTGTGGGTTATATAAATATATATTTACAGGTTTAAACTTAAGACCCACATGCTGAAGTATTCACACGTTATCAGACACAACAGAAACACCCTGAGCAATGAAGCCCATATCAAACTTGTTAATGGAAACCTGAACACACACACGCACACACACACACACGCACACATCATGTTTAAGACTGTGTGTCATACAGAAGCGGAGATCTATGAGATTCTGTACAAACATGAACAAATACATGCAGCAGCTACTCAGAGAGAAAAGCAGATTTCACGAACGCATTATTACAGAGTTTAATGACACAAACAGAGGTAGCTGGTCTTATGCAATCTAAGTTTAATTACTACAATATTCAATTCATGGAGGTATAATCATGCATAATAGACACGAAATACAAGGCATATGTACATCTATGTACCAGTATGAAATACACAGTATGAAATACATGGGCATGTTAACAGGATTCTTGTATGAAGAACACTTTTAGGTGAACTCAATAAAATCTCTCTCTCTCTCTGTGTTCTCTGAGGTGGTAAAAGAAGCATCTATAATTGGACAAATAAAAGGACAGAAAACACAGCTTGAGAGACTTTGTGATAAAGTGCCTCCAGAAATCAATTAAAAAACTATTTCTTTCCTATTACATTTAGCAGCTACTTTTATTCACCGCTGTGTGTTCACACTGTATTCCAGTCAGATGTTGTTTTCAGTTTGTGTTCCCCGGGCATCAAACCCACCAACTCTTGTCCTTCTAACACAATGCTGTACTAGGAAATTGATCCACAATTTCTTAACTGATGCTGCTGTGGGACAGGACGGGATACAAAGAAAGACTTACTTTATCCTCTGGGAAAATGACATATATGACAGAAAACCTAAATATAGTGACCTATTCAACCTAAAACCATTCAAATATGATGCAATGTTTTTAAAAAAAACCCATTAGTGTCACCACAGGACTGACCCAGCCTGTAATGTTTAGTAATTAAGGTAGAAACAAAGCAACAAAACACACCCACACCCTCATACAAGCTCAGTCAACAGGAAGTTCTCCTGCGCCCAGAGTGTGAACAAAACGAGACAGACCGTCTCACAACGGGAAGGCATTAGTGACCCTCGTTTGTACAGCAGGTGTGTATGTTTTATGGTTTATTTTTCACGCCATTTTAAGACGCTGAAAATCCTCACAGAGGCTGATAGCTGTATTAGCTGGAGAAGCAGCACCTGTGCTCCAGATGGGTTCGCGTGGGATGTTTGTGACAGCTATCCTCCAGCCAGACTGTAAGCACATGAGCTCACTATAGATTACAATTTCAGGCTCTCTAATCCAGTTTCACATCACTACTCACCCTCTCCATAAAACTACAACAATCGCACTAAAAGCCACATGTGAGCCACACTTGAGTGTTTTTATAGCAAGCTGTATCACATGGCTGACTGGCTGCGTGGGTGGAGGGTGGAGGCAGTGGGGGCATTTTGGGAAATGTGTTGTTAAAGCAGGAGACAGACACGGAAGCATTGGTGACGTTTATTAATATGGGTGTCCGTTTGTTCTGACGACACTGTTCTTAATTTATTTACCTTTCTTAACAATCATTAAAAATGCATCATAATATCTGAATTGTGGTCAAATTTAAACTGCAATGCTGAAGATAAATATGTTGGCTGGATTTATTTACACTTTCTGTAAAGATTTATTCCTCTCTGCACCTGCTCATTCTTCTTTCCACTTACCCATACATATCACTCTCTGTACATACAGTACAAGAGAAACTGTGCTGTATTTTATCCTGAACCACCAAAGCATTACCCTCACAACTGTTATGAATGAAGTCCTCCTTAGGACCCCAAAGTGATTTCATTTGCTGAAAGCCATATTAACGGGTACTCTCTTTAGTGCCTGATTAGAAATTGTACAAAATCGACAACAAACAAAATGAAAGTGAATTTGCTCATATTTAAAGTTTTGAAAGCACAAGAAAACATAATAAATGTTTTCTCATTAGCATTAGCAAGTATATAGGATGAGTACTTCACAGAACAGGTGTGATGATTTCTGCTGATGCTCACAGGTTAAACAGCCCTGATGGCCAATCTAGCCTCCCACTCGGACTGCAGTCAGTAAATACACTGATCTCATCTGTCCAGCCCCAGGCATAAGCAGTCAGTCACTTCCACATCCTGTGTAGGCTGAGCCAATAAACAGAGCTGCTGGATTGGATTTTATTCTTTATTTCATGCCTCTCTCCTCATCTCATCTGATTTAGGCCTATTAAGGAGAAAAGGAGTAAGTCTAGCCTCTGGCAGAGCCACAAAAGAAGCTAATAAGGTTAAAATGTTTTTAAGTGAAGTCTGTTTTTTTCAACACGCATGTGTTTGAATGGGTAACGCAGTAAGTGCGCATTCAAATCAGCTTCATGTAAAAGCAATTCACCTTTGCCTCAGATTTAATCTTTCACTCATTCCAGCTGTTGGTTTGGTAGTGACTCAGGCAGCCAAAGAATTCATTACCGCAGCTCATGAGCTTTTGTGCCAGATTTTAAATCATATCAACAACCTTGTGTTTCCAGACAGTATTACTATGTGTTTCAAAGTTTTCAAATATTTACAAATATTGTAAATGGTCTTAAAACAAGCAACATTTCCTTTATAAAAATATAATTTCCTTTTCTTTTTGCACAAGCACATTTGCAACATCAACAATATTTTAATATTAAAATGTTCTCCGTTAACCAGCATGCGATATATGCAGCTTTCCTTTCTGTCTGCATTTGCCATTGTGTCTGCAAGACAAACATCCCTCATATTAGACACTCACTGCTGCACAAATAGCCACAGATACACAGATACCCACAGTCACACACATCATCAGACAGTAAGAGAATAAACCTCTGCTCACTTACTTCAGCATAATTATATAATAATATAATTACAGTGTCTGTTGTCCACTCTGTGTCTCTTGAGTTGCTTATTACATTCACTCATTAGTCATATTTTAGCTACATTCAGATTCCATTTTAATTATTTTTAATTATTTAATTATTTTTAATTATTAAACACATGCAGTAAATTTATTTTTTATATAAATCACATGCAGTTATTTAGATGTGGAATATGTTAAGCTGTCGTGCTTTTAGCCAAACACTAATATATACTGTATATATATATATATATATATATATTGTATTAGTTGTATCGTGTATAATGACGCAAGCTCCATTGTTAGTTAAAGATTATTTGTTCTATGTGAACAGCTAGAAAATCTGTAAATAGCTATGAACAAATAAAGAAAAGGATAATGTGAGAAATTTTCCTTGAATTCACCAAACATTGAAAACCTGCTAAACAATGCGAATCCATTAAAGACAATGACTGAATAAATGATTCACACAACTGATTGATCAGCACTACAGACGCTGCCGAACGGATCCACTCTGTCTTTGTTAACTATTGCTCATGGTTTAATTGCCGTTTTTGTCTTTATGCGACGCCACGCTGCAGCTGCAGCTGTCAAAGGGTGCTGAGCTCTCAGCAATACACTGTAGAAGCAGGAAGGGTGCAGTACTGTCCCTCAGTATGGGGCAAAATGTTTTGAGTCTCGTGTTGTTTCTCTCTTCTGGCTAATATTAGATTTCTCACTTTGTGAATTACTAGTTGCTTTCATGAGAGAGTCGTTTTATTCATTTTTTGACCCATTCTGGTTGAGCTCTGGAGGACGGCAGCAGAAAGCTTTCAGTGCCGAGCGACGGAGGTCCCAGATTTGAAGCTTTTATGTGGATTTTTCCCATAACAGTCTGGAATATTCTTTGAGGTATTAAGAACGTGCAGATTTCTGTAAGGCCGGTCTAATGGAAGTATTTGCTGCACTACAATGATTTGATTCAAGCTGATTTAGCTTTAGTTTTGGCCAGTGTCCCAAACGATTAAAGAAATGATACATTGCATAACTGTTATGTATTTGGCAAATTGATCTTTGACAGTGCATGCAGGCTATATGTATTTCCTGGGAACTGAACCCATGATTTTGGTGTTGCTTGTGCCAGCCTCGGTCAACAACAGTCATTCTCTCATATGTGCGTTCATGTCGAGCAGTAAGTGCATATTAGTCAAAAGATATGTTGGCATTAATTCATGTGACATGACAGCAGCTTGAGAATTATTGCTGACATACAAAAACTGATTAAACCCTGATTCATATTTGGTTAACTGGTTCAGTCATGTTGGACCATGGCATATGGTCAAAACACCATGTGCACTGCCTACGGGAAAGACAGCAAAGCATGCTGGGAGAATTGAAACCAGAAGGGTTCATAGCAGGACAGACTGTAGTGTGCATGAGTAATTCTCTGGACATAGTCTGTACAAACTTTTGTACAAAATTTCATGCTAAATTTTAATTGTGGTTTAAGTGGCTAAACACTTTTTGATATCACTATATTATCACTGTATATTATTGCTGTATATTATATTTGATGCTCTTAAAATGAGTAAAATATCTTGAACTAATGAAAGCTAAATGGTTTTGCTAATATGGCTGAATTAGAAAGTCTGATTTTAATTTCTCATTAAAGTTTATGGTCATGGGAGCAGAACTTCATAACCTGCGCAGATGCAGATGAATCAGCAGGATATATCATGGGTGGAATGTTAGGAAATCTGGGAATTTCATCAGATTGTTATTTAATGTTGTGTATGAGTATGGAATCATTTACACATGTAAATACATGCTTTAGTCTTGCTCCTACGCTCTCATCTTTGTACAAATTATTGCATGTTTTGTGCATCTGTTATCATCCTTTAATGGTTAATGTATTTTCATCATGCAGGATTAAATTATACACTTGCAGGATTAAAATTATACACTTATTGCGTACTGGTTTTTAATTAAGTAATTAAGCTGAATAGCTGAGTTAGAGCTGATGGTCTGATCCAGGATGACAGGGTGATTAGTATTAGTTGGTATTTTATTATAACTAATACACATTATTAAAAGACATTTTAATTAGCCCTGATGAGCAGTCCAATATCATTTAATACTTGGTTGCACAGTGGTTACTAAGGAACATCAGAACACTGGATGGCACAATCGACCAATCAGAATCGAGTATTCCAGAGAGCTGTGTAATCATTGATGTTAATGTGGTGTGAGGCAGTCTTTTGTTTCAGTTCTGTTTAAGCATCATTCACAGAACACAATTTGGATCTGACCGTGTGCCAAAAATGCAAATGAGCTTCCACTATGAATTATACATAAAACATCAACATGATCCATAAGCAGCTGTGTTACAGATGAATACACAGTCACACTTCTATGATAGTCACATGAACAGCACGTCTGCTGACAGATCTGTGTTATTTCTGTTACATTATACTTGAGGACTCTTGAGAACATATGGAAGTGAGTTAAGCCTTTTTCAGTTTTAATCTTTATCTTATTTCTTTGTATTACACTCAGTATATTGTCATTACAAATAACACCATCCAGCATCAAACAAACCAGTTGAAATTATTCCTACAAGCTTAATTAATTAGCAAACAAAGTCTAAATATTTTTATAGGAATAAGTTTTATTATTAAATTATTACTTTAGGATGTCTTTCATTTGAGTTAAACCATGTTAAACAATCTTGTATTAGATTTATAGATGCAATTTCATCAACGTTTATATGTGCATACACTCATGTTATTCATTTATATTATACTGTACAAGAAAACCACCAAATGTTTTTCTTAAAATTAAAGCAGAATTTCTTTCTTTAACCTCTTGTTGTTATAAATGTGCTATTGCTGTCATTGTCCCTTTTATTGATGTTTTTGCTTCAGTAAGTTCCTGCTCCTATATGAGCCCTTCAGCATCCCGTCTCTTCCTGAAGCAATGTCACACCAGCAGTTCATGAGAGAAAGAGCAGCTAACAAGAAAAACAAACCATAAACCAGCACAATCTTTCTGCTCAGCCACACTGAATCTGAAAGACTGCCAGAGCCATTGAGAATCTCATTAGGATGGGATGCTATCTACACTTTCTCTAATTTATGGTAATGAAGTTGGTGATAAGTGTCAAGACGGACTCTTCTGGGTTACTGAGTGCAGAAAATAAACGCGTTTCCATGCCGGAGGAAAAATGATCAAAATTACTAATAACTGAATACAAGCCCATTAAATGAATAACTGTGTAACTATAATTTAAAAAGCCCACGATGGATAGATATTAGATAGGTATTGTGTCCTATAGTTACTATAGAAACACCACAAATATTTAAAATAGTGAAAGTTAAAGCAAATGTTCAGCTAGGTCATTCCAGTTGCTCAGAAAGATACGGAGTGATATGACAGGGCACTCTGACATTAGCATCATCATGGTGGGTCGGGGTCACAGATGATGCAGCTGAGGGTTTGCTGTCTTTCTGCTCTTTTGATGTTCTGCAGATGGTCACAGCTCTTAATGGATTTCAGCTAAGTGCTTTTTCTGTTGCAATAACCTCATATTCTCGCAGATCTCAATAAGGTGAAGTGATCTCATCTCATCGCAAACAACCAAACAGCAAGAAATAAAATGGTATAGTGTGTATTTGTGTGCACTCCATTTTTTCCTGTGTTGTATTATAAGGTACCACACTATTATTACGAGTGATGGAAAGATTTATTTTTGTCTACAGTTTTACCTCTGAAAGTTTCGCCCTCTGCGCCTCGACCCCACTGACCTACAGCGATATTCATTTTCTATATCTGGTTCTCAGTAAACATCGCATGTGTTTCTGCGAGGTCCCGGGTTTTATGAATCACATGGCACGCAAAGGTGCAGCTTACATTCAAGTTTATCCTGCTGCTTAAAGAGAAAACAATGCAAGACATTATAAATGCACTTACAGTTAGGAAAGACAGAATGAGATTTAATATCGTAACTGTACATTTGATTATAATCTACAGCATGCTCCTGTAGCTCAACTGCTAGAACATGGTGCTAGCAACACCAAGATCGTGGGTTTAATTCCCAGGGAACACAAAAACTTCATTTTAGCAGTACACTTTTTTTTCCCTAGAATTCCAACCAATGGCCATTGCATTACTAGTACTAACCAGTTAAGACACAGGACCAAAACATTTAGTAATAGATGGCTGAATAAAATTTATGGTTGTGCTATTCCACGAGCAATTTTACATGAGGCATCACCGTAAAAATACGACCAAACAGATGTTTTTTTACTTGCCAGATTTGAATATTTCTTCAATCTTCATAAGCTACAAAAATCAATATCTAATTTTAAACACATCATTGACGCAAACAATGTTCTGAGCTGTGAGTAATGCATGAGCTTACACCATAAATAGAACTGTAACTATAAGCTAAAATGTGTTTCATGTTTAGCATATATGGGACAAGCATAGATCTATATACATCACTCTTAAAATGCAATAACAGACAATGTTAATCAACAGTCTTTATGTTGTTTTAGCACTGTGACAGCAGTGTAAAGGTCATAGGTTTGATTCTCAGGCAACACACATATGATCAAATGTTTATCTTGTACATTACTTTAAATAAAACCATCTGCCAAATGTGTAAATGTAAACATTCGCTTATTCTGAAATGTATTCATTCTTGTAAACAAGACAAGTGCAAACAAAAATTATTTAATGGTTGGTTACCTCAGCCCTTAAATTCTCTTAAAGCATTTCTCAGAGTTACTGGGAATGATGTTGAAGCAGCTGAGTCCTAATGATGACACGAATGGTCACGGTACATATTTCGCACCTTTTAACGATGTGGGACGTCCTTCAGTGTAACTCATGAGACGGAGCAGAGAGGATCTCCTCAGCATCACACGTCTACAACAGCATCAGATCATCAGAACATCAGCAGCAACAGTTCCTCACCTCACCACAGAGATCTGTGTACAGATACCAGCAACCTTATCTTCTGAAACACATTTATGCTGATCATTGAAAGAAACAGTTATTATTTCTACATCAAATCATCAGGATGTGTAATATTTAAACAGTACAGCAGCATTTTACACAGTTGCCAAATAAGATTCATCATCATACAATTAACATCTGGACTGACGTCATTTATATAAACACAGGCAGTACAGCTGATGATATTAACATGTACATATTATATTACATTATATTATCCACACACACACTGAAGGAAATCATATGACCGCTGGAAAGGCACAACACAAGGTCATTGAAACAATGTTAATGCTCACGGTCTAACTGGTTCTGTCGTCTGAATGCAGTGGCATGCTGCGGGTGACCTTGTCAGGTGAAAATTACACAGAAAGATGGACGGGACCCGAAAAAGCAGAATGGCAATACAGCGCCGTCTGCTGGTGCATACAGGTAATACATTACAAGCAAATATTCTCCTGAAATAACTCTGACAAGTGCAGAAAACTTCATGACATGTGAAATAATGCATTGCTCTTTGAGTGTTGCCTTTGAAACAAGCTACTAAAGCTTTAATATAAATAATCAAAGAACAACACGTGGCCACTGAATGAGGTAAAATACGTCATTGTAAGTGACATTTTTGTTATCTTTGGCCAGCATTACATGTCAATGTCTTCTAAAACCAGTAAATGTACAACACGCATGTTTAATACGGAGATCCAGACTGCAGTTCCACACGACTGTGTTGTATTACCCAGCAGCACCTGGTCATCAAATAGACACTATTAGTGTCACCTGACTGCAGCGCATCTCTTCATACGTGTCACATGAATGACTTCCTGCACGTGACATGCTGCTAAATCCTTGTGCGACCTTCTCATTTCCTAATAACTAAAAACAAACTTTTATTGACTTAAAGGAAACAGTACAGTCATTTAAAATATCTGTGCGTCACTGAAACATATGGCAGCGGATAACACATTCAGGTGTAAAGCAAGTGTAGCGCCAGTGTTTGGACTTCCGGGAATCGACGTCAGTCGTACACGCGCTTTCAATATAAAAGTCCGGTAGCAGGTTTACAGTACACAGCGCTTACAGCACCGGAACAACACACACAGCGTTTGTCGCTCTGCTTTACGCGACGGTAACACGAGCTTCTTAATATTACAGTTCATGACACGCTGACGAACAAGTGTGTCTCCAGCAAGTCATTAAAAAGACGCTTGGCAGCGGTGGGATTCGAACCCACGCCCCCGAAGAGACTGGAGCCTTAATCCAGCGCCTTAGACCGCTCGGCCACGCTACCTTCTGCAAGCCCGACTCTTCTGTTAAAATAAATAAATATATAAATAAACAAACAGCATCTGTTTATTCTCAGAATGCTTTTCAGTCTTCCTCCATCCATTTTATACCCAAACCTAATGTGCAAAAATCAATATCTAAGTATTACACGTCTTACGTTCATCAGTACGTTTACTTTAGCACCGCACACTTGAGTACAGCAGGAGTGTTAATCTCTTGCTTTATCTATCTGATTTAGTTTATGTTCCTCCCTAACTCTCTTTCTCCCTCTTAATTTCAATGTAAATCTGCTTTATTGGCATGACAAACACTGTACATTTAGTGTACAAATAGCAGACTGGAACAGAATAATAATAATAATATTATGTCTCTCTCTCGTTCATAGCACTAGAATTGCTGTATCTTGTTAACTGTATAATCTTTGCTGTAGCTCTTCAGCAGTGTAACTCGATTAATCATCTTCATTGTTTATCTTCTCAAGACTCGTGACTTTCTCAGACAGAACAGCTGTGATTAACAACACACATGTTATCCTGCAGCTGCTCTCAGTGTAATACTGACACATTATACTACTGTATAATGCATTTAACAGTTTAATAGTTACTTCAGTCTTATTGATCCCTGAGGGTGAATCTGATTATTGGAAATTATGTGAATTTCCTTTGTCATTAAAATACAGTAATGAGAGACAGCTTTTCATTGCGGTTAAAGCACTGATGGTTTTTTAATAAGTTACAGAATCGAATTTTACAGAATTGAAATTCTGAAGAAGCATTTTGGTTCCACAAGATGAACAAGATGTTTCACAATCATAAATGAACAGATCACTCTATAAAATCTTTCACACATCAAATTCCATAAGTAATTAAATCATGGATTATTTATAAATTGATTTGAACAGAATATATATACACACAAGTCTGAAGTATAATAAATATACACATACAAGCCCCTGACATGAAGAGGGGAGATAAACAAAACTGGAATATCAGTTCAAATCGTCGTATTTTGTTAGGATGTCGACTTATTTTCCTCTTTCGGTTTGTCCATCAAGTCTTTAAAGCCAAGCTTTTCGAGTGGTTCCTTAGCCATTAACTGTCTGCAAAGATTAAACAAAGGGAAATAAATGACACATGTCAAATGAGTCAACATTAGGGAGGTCAGACAAGGTCAGACACACTCACCTGTCCATCCGACATTCTAAATACTCCTTTGACTCTATCCGGCAGCGTGAATTGTCAAACTGGTTGTTTTTAAGGCATCGCATATATGTCTCTTTAAATGTCTTACATTCACCTGTGAACACACACACAGACAAACAGACACACAGACAAACAGACACGCAGACACACACACGCAGACACACACACGCAGAGAGACAGACACACACACACACGCAGAGAGACACACACACACACACACGCAGAGAGACACA